>JAOEHX010048552.1:0-20132 GCA_025448015.1 Bolborhynchus lineola | reverse complement strand
TTCTTTACTGTAAGGGTGGTGAGGCACTGGAATGGGTTGCCCAGGGAAGCTGTGAATGCTCCATCCCTGGCAGTGTTAAAGGCCAAGTTGGACAGAGCATTGGGTGACATAGTTTAGTGTGAGCTGTCCGTGCCCATGGCAAAGGGGGGTGGAACTTGATGATTTTAAGGTCCTTTCCACCCTAACTATGCTATGATTCTATGATTAAAATGGAGTAGTGAACTTTGGCAGCAGATTTTTTAAAACCTCAGGTTTTATCAACTACTAATGCTTCTCAAAACACTATGTTAGAGCTATTTCTCTTTCATTTACTGAGTAAAGGTAGCAGTGAAATGACAAAAAAACAATTCAATAATCCAGTAGCCACTATATGAATTACGAATATAATGTATATCTCTTTTACCAATATTTTATAAAGTTATGAATATACTCCTTATGGGTCTCATTCAATTTGAGAGGTAATATGATAAAAAGCTGACTTCAAAACCAGCATCTATTCTATTGCAGCATCAATGGTAACAGAAGACACAATTCACACTAAATATTTTAAGATATATCCTCTAAATCATTACCTTTCTGTAACAAGGTTTGCTGCACATTTTTCTCCAAGATTTTCTATGAAGGCATGCACATCCTGAATAAGTCTTCACAGATGAAAGAAGACAAAGCAACAAAATTAGCAGAATACCAAACAAAAACTGTTTTCAATAGTTATCTCAAGGTTAAAAAAAAAAGTGCACAAAATGGTAACAAACATCATCACAAAGATGTTTTTTATACCTCTGATCTTTCCTAAATACAGTTCCAAAGACGCAAGCCTCAGTGATAAGTTCACAGTAATTTCCAGCATTTACAAAAGCATTTGTCAAGGCACTTCTCTCATCAACAGTGGGAAATATCCAAGATCGACAACAATGACTAATGACTACATTGAATACTCCAGTCTTTGTAGCAGACATATCTATCAGCTTGAAAATTACCTGAAAAGAAAGAAAAGATTGAAAATCTCGTTTTCAGAAGCACTAGAATTATTAGAATACTACTGCAGTGATACCTGTTTTAACAGGTTTGATCATCAATGCGTCCTACCTCTGCTCATGTTAATGCTGTCTTAAATCGAGATACAACTATTTGATTATTAAGGGCAGGTGAATGGGCAACAACTGGCCCAGTTATATGATTAAATTAACAAAAGATAGAACTGTTCTTTGCTTAAACAGATGAAACACCACGCTGCTTCAAACCAATCTCCCAATAACTGTAACAAATGCTATCTGGGCTCACTTCAGGAGTACAAACCTGGTGTTTTCAATCAATCTTAACCAATTGAGAAAGAAAATAAACCAAATTTCTTCCATAGGTAGCCAAATCACTACTTCTCTTGTTTAATGAGGGTTACATTCATGTTGAAGTTAAAAGTTTGTATGTGAGTTCAAATGAAAAAATGTGCTGTGTCATTTATTTTTTGGTTTTGAGTTGGGCATATTTAAGATAAACAAAACAACTGCCTAGAATTTCCCCAAAAAGAGAAAAAATTAAACAAGGAAAATGCCCCCCAAGTTCTTCTTTCCTCCCATCACAAGGCTAAGTGCAAGAGTGAACTTCAATTACAAAGTAAATTTTTTCTAAGCAAGCGTAAGCATTTGGGAGAGGACAGGGAGAGTCAGAATGAACAGGTGGGGTGTTTTATAAATTCCCTTATAGACAACATCAGTTAGAGCTGTCCAAGAGAATGGTTTTCCATAAGGTGTGACAGTTTTCCAGACAAAGTTGCTTCTGCTCTCCACTCTGAATATCCACTTTTGATAAGGTGACAGTTCTTTGACAGTAACTCAGTTTTTACAGAGAAAGTTGTTCCACGTTGCTGAGGATTAAGGTACCAAGAAGCTCAAGAAGAGCTTAAACTGAAATACTGAAATGCTCTCTGAAGAAACACTTTCTGGGAGAAAATAAATAAATCCTAGGAAGAGCTGGGCCTTTTACAAAGAATTCAAACTTTTCTTTTAGTGCAAAGTCATGCACTGTAACTTCCCCAATTCCAAAATTGGCATTTCATGTGGAGGGAAGCAGCATGACATTTACCACACATTTCTCAATCCTGCAATGTCTTTCAATTGTTTCATTAACACAGTAAAAGTCCAGCAAACACAAAAGAAATTTAGTTCTAGCACAATTAACATTCAAATAAGCACAAAGGAAAAGTGCAGCAGAAGAAATTACGCCTAAGAACACAGTACTCTGGAGACTTCTGTCAAAGTCCTTCTGGATTTTACCATAGCAATATTGCCTCTTCTGGCTTAACAATACCCCTCTGTTCCACCCTTTCTAAGGATTAAAAAGACAGAGTGCACTGGGGAAGATGAAATTAAAATTATGCTTCTGTGACAAATTAGTATCAAGGAGTTGCATTTTTTCCCTTCTGTTTAGCTAAAACTATACAGCCATTGCACAAGGGGTCAATGGCAACAGAGACTGATGAGGATTTGCATAAGAATATACATAAGCAGACACTTGCTTGGGAACTTTATCTTCATTTTCTTATGAAGGGGCAGAAGGTGGCTCAGCCAGATGCCCTTTGGTGAGTACAGGAGACCTTCCTTAGCTCCTTGTTGCCTGCTGTCATGGTATGTCCCACTGCAGACAATGGGATAGCTGTCACACAGACTCAAGATGCTCAACATTGAAAAAATACATCTTACATAATGCTTGAAATACTAACACTGATGTTAATACAGTAGTACTAAGAAATTAAACAAAAGTTATGATCAAAGAAAAGTAGTTCATCAGTTACAACAATACTGAGCATACAATTATCCATTACAGATATTCATTAAAAGAAAAAGCTAACTGATTCCTAGAATTGAACGGGTTATTTTACCATCTTAGCATATGAATCTTGGCTTGTGTCCGTATGAAGACTACAATTGCAAAGTCTTATCTACTGCTTAGAATACATGACAGTAACAGCCATTTGAAGCAAGTTTTCAAAAAGAACAGATTAAAAAAAATCGGACTGCATTTTAAGACACTGAAGTTAAACATCATTTTGGAGTGTCTGTGCTGAAAATAAAGCTGGAGAGATTTGCTGATTTTACAGACACAAGTGTGACACAAGGACACAGCTACTTATGGTGACTCCAAAGCAAAACTGCAACCCCTCCTCATACGATTTCTGTGCCAAATACAATGCAGCACGAGACCTAAGTCTAAGCATACATATATACTAGTAACTAATATGTAATGTATTACTGCTCTGGTGAAAGTCTTGCAGTCATTGTGGACTGTTCTGCACTAACATTTAGTTGATGCTCAGAGAAGAAAAAAGCAAAAAAACCCCAAAACCACCCAAGAAAGATTTAGAAAAGAAACACTACACAACTTCCTAGTATATAAAGCCAAAGTGAACCAACATCTCAATACTGAATGCACTTTTAGTAACCTAAAATGGAAGAAGAACACCCCAACACACAGAGAAACTTCCAGAGTACAGGAAGCTGCATACAACTCTTTTGACTATGGAGGCAGTGCTATCATGTTCTATACCTGGATGCCAGAGGATGAAAAAAAACTTTTAAAGCAGCAGGGAGCGCTGTCTTATTCAGCAACATCTATGAAAGTTTCTAACTTCAGGAAGTATTTTCATAAATACTGAACTATTAGAAAAAGCCATATTCGTTCCAGAATATTAACAGTTTGCGACAGTTCAGGTGGCAAATCCTGAACAAAACATTCAAGAGCAAGTGCATAATATAAAAATAACAAGACTGAAAAAACAATTTTATCAATGCAGATGAAACCGAACAGTCTAAAACCCAAAGAAATAGTACTTCAAATTTCCTGTGTTACAAAAATAAACAATAGAGTTGTTTACCCTCAATTTAATTCTGAGTCTTTTTTCTTAACACTCTCAAAATAATACCTTTTGCAAATGATAAATTCACAACAATAGCTGAAGTGAAAATAGAAGATAAAATACAATTTTAGATCCAGATAAAATTTATGTTCCCTTGCCAAAAAAGAATTGTTAAAACTGACCTCTTTTATTTTGGCATATGCTTGACCCTTTGCACTCGCAGCAACAGCTAGAACCTCAGTATCAAAGATGAACTGAACAAAAGCTTTTAGATTGGACCAAAATATCAGTTGTGTGTTGCTCAAAGAAGATACAATTTTCCAAGCTAAATCAAATGCTTCTATGCAAAGAGGCTCCAAGGAGTCCAGAAGCTGAAAATAAAGAGAAGAACAAAGTGCTACATTTGACAAAAAAACCCACCAAAACTATTAATAGTGTGCAGTAGTTTTACCTTGGGAACAAGGACTTTCATGCAGTCGAACACAGGTAAAACTTGGTCTGAAGGAAGTATAGTTAGGGCTTCCAATGCAGACTGTAGGATTTTTCTTGACCTTTCAACCGTATATAATGACATTTCAGAAGTTTCTTCATGTTCCTGAGCCAGTGCAGGAAATGAACTTAAAACAAAACGAATGCAAATCCACTGGTCACAAACATAGCGTGCAACAATCTTCCCCCATCCTTGAGACGTTGTTTCTTCACATAAGCTGTAAGAAAAATATTATTCTTAAATACATATTGTATTAATTTATCCTGAACATTCCTAATCACCAGGAATAGCTTAACTGTACACACTCATTATACTTCAAGACACGAAAATTTACACAGGTTCAAGGGGAGACTGGACAAGTTCATGGAAGAGAAATTGACAATGTTCTTTTAAACAGAGAAAAAGGAGTTCACGCTCAGTCTCATCAGTCATAAACATCTGGGAGAGTATTCAATGGAAGCATCACTCTATGCTGGCCATGTATTTAATTTAACATAAGGATAAGCAATGTTCAAAGCCAGCTCTGGCTTCATATCTGTAAAGGACTACGCAAAAGAACTTTTGGTCTGATCAATTATGGATGCTTTCATGTTCTAACACCTGAATGTTAAAACAAAAGAGCAACCGAATGAATAGTTTGTGTTCAGAATTCTTCATTTTTATCTTGGCAAAAAGTTACCAAAGAAAACAACAAGATAAACCATCATCTTAATCACTGCTCCACATTAATCATATTTGTTCTGGAGACTTACTGAAGCTGCAGCACAGACGTACCTACTTTCTTCTCCAATATAAGATGGCTTCTTTAACACATCATTGAATTGAGAAAAAGAAATAAATCTCTTCAGAGCATCCACAGAAGGCAGAGAGTCAAGGTGTGCTCCAGGTTTCCGATCCATTAATTCACAAACTGCTGTAAGTGAAGCCATGCTAGCTACTTTTTTAATTTGTTCTTGAAGCTTTGGCTCCTAAGTAAAACCAAATCAGACATGAACAAACACACATCAATTTCTTCTAATACGATACAAATAGCCTACTGATACATTTGATAATCCTCCTACTTGTATCACTGCAGACATCATAAGGTAGCAATTCTGCATCCTTCTGCTTCCTTATTTTCTTACCCCATGCATAACATGGCTTTGCTTGGCTGGGTCAGTGCACGCAATCACAAGTTGCAAGCACTGAAAAAAGTATAAATCTTGCAAATTACAGTCACTTATTCATTAAGTGCAGGTGTTTAGCTTGACTATGATGGAACACTTGTATCTTGCCAGGTAGCAGTTTATATGTATTGTTGAATAGCTACTAGAAAAGAAATGTGGGTCCACATAGTCAGAAACACAATGCAGTAAGACAGCTGAAATTCAGATTACCACATGCTAAGTGCTCCAAGAAGCTACGAAGCCACAACACTTTATATGGTTATTTTGTGTGATACATGTATTCAAGCATGAAATAGAAAGTTTCAATAAAAAAGCCAATAAGCATATATTAACCTAATGGTATTAAAAGCTCAATGTTATTTGAAACTGCTAGAATTAGGATGTAATTCGTATAAAGAGAAAAAAAAAATTGAGTGTTGTCTCCTTAGAAAAGTAAACTTGGCAAATCAAATACTGTCAATCTTACTGTCTTATTAACTGTTCTTGATCAATAATTCAATGCAGAAAATACAAAAGATTATACTTAACTTAAATCTCCTCTTTTTATAAAAGTAAATGTCTCTTTACCTTTTGAATATATATCTATTTCACACATACAAGCCTAATACATACAACTATGGAGCAAAGAACCTAACTGTATGAAAAAGATGAAGTAATTCTGGTTTATGGAATTTCTTTTTCTTTGTATGCTACAGCTTGGAAATTCAACAGAATTATTTTCATTTAACAGTAACTTCCTTGGGAAGATTACTTTTGTGTTTGAGGAAAAGGCTTCTGAGTACATGTAGTCCATTATTACAACTAAAATTTTACTTTAGCTACAGAGACTTCTAAAAACTTCAGGTAAGAAAATGAGTGCTACAAATCTTAGCTACAAATATTTTACATTAACAGTACAATGCCAACTGAAGACACATACGAATGTGTTAGGGAATATACATACACATGTACATATTCACAAAAATTTTTTACTATTTTGTATCATACATATTTACAATAAATATTAATATTTGTAGATTTTTATATTTACCATATGGTTATGCAATTAGCTCATAGAATAGAAATATCCTGTAGCCATTACAAAAATATTTAATTAATACTTACTGGTTCATTTTATATTAATATTTACTGTTGTAAATAATGTTAAATTACCTCTTTACAATTTCTCTCCTGAAGATTATGAATAGATGCATTTGTCAGGGACAAAATGAAACTCTTGATATATGGTACTTTCTTCCAGCTGACTCGCAAGCACAGATTCAGCATCTCTGGAATTAAAGCTAAGTACAGATCACAACGATCCAAATCACCAACCTAAAGAAGAAACAAAGATAAACTAAAGCATTAAAAGCAGGAAACATAAGCTGAAAAGGAAGAAAACCAATAGTAACAATGATAGCAGAAGGAAAACAGCAGGTCATTGCAGCTGAACCACCTTCCACTAACTTGGGGTGATTCTGTCACTGTTAGGGTGTTTTTGTTGGTTTGGATTTTATTATAATTTTAAAGTCTTTCCAATGTACAGATTCTTTTAGTTTCAGGGCTCTGGAGCACGCCTTACATGAGACACTGTGATATTCTGAAAGAAATCTCCACTTCTTTTAATTGGTAAGTTCACTTAACTTCCCTTCCTGGGCCCAAAGTAATGGCATGTAAAAACGCCAGAGTTGGCCCTGAGTATCAGTGGTATTCAAAGGCAAATCAGTTGTCAGATCACAGCACAATACTGCACCCTGTAAATACACAACACTGTGCCTTGCACTTCTTGCCCACTGTATTTTCTTTCTTGGCTGTATCTTGCTTGTTTTTATGGCTTTTTGTTCTTGAGTTTTGCAACTCTTCTTCACATATAAAAAACACATATAAAGCCATGCACTCGAGAACCACGTGAAGAAAGAACTACTCCTTTTGTAGTTTTGAGAGAGATTATACCTTTGAATTGCCACTGGCTTTCAGACACCATCCTCCTGCTTCAACTCTAACTTTTGCTTTGACACAGAAACACTTTTCTCACCAATCTTCCATGGCATTCAAATTCTGGGGACTCTCCACTTCATATTTGTTTTATATGAAAATCAGGAACATTGGTAAATCAGATAAACAAGTAAAAACCACAATGAAGTATGTCTCACAATAATTACTTACAGTGCTTAACTCATTTGTAGTAAGGCGTCGGAGAATAAATTCAAGAATACTCTCCACAGGTGTCATGAGAGATTTCCAGATAAAACATAATACATCATCTGTGTGAAGAGAGAAAAAAGCCAGTAATGCATTAGCATATGGAGATACAATTTCCTTAAGAAATCTATTGTATCATACAGACCTAGTTGAGTTATACAGTAATAAACACTCAAATATCTCAAAATACCTTAAACCAGCTCTGTACTCTTTAGTAATAAAAGGCAGGGGACTGAAAGAATCAAACCAGACTGTAGTCTTTCCTGAGATTTATCATGTATTAGTGAGCCAGAAACCACACAAAAGCAGAAGACCGAAGCATAATTTTCCATCTTCTGATGCACATTCATCCTATGCCCAACCTTCTGCACAGCTTATTCATGAACTTACTCTTTAATAAAGAACAGAAATTTCCATATTCAGCAATTGATTCTATGTGAGAAAAGCAGAGTTATGTATTTCCAGTAAGTACAGATGTGAAAACTGAGTTTTGGTTATTGTTTGAGGGTTTTTTTTGCTGTTTAGCAACAATCTGTCTTTGAATATGGAGTCATCTTAAAATATTTCAGTCAAGTTGTTTCCTTGCTTAATACTGTAAACAAAACCATATTGATTTAACATAAAATGTGATACTTAGAGAACAAAAAGTTTGACTACAAAGTATTCCACATGTGCATATTTATTTCACAAACTGAAAGGCACAAGTTTATTATACAAGGGAGGTAGTTCACTGGTAAAATGTATTTAGCCATGAACACCCTTCAATCTGTGCCTGTATGGTAAGGGCTAGCTGAAAGCCAAAGAAAAAATGTATCAACATGAAAATGGAGTTAAAATACTCTGCATGACCATGTCATTCTAAAAATATCAATCATTAGTTTCGGTATTTAGAAGAGTTACTCAGAGGTTGTATCCGCTGGTGTTTTCTGGAGGTGACCATGAGTTACATTTCATACAGCAAAGTTATTATGAAATGGAAGACCTTCAGAAGGCTGAAATATAAAGGGACATTATTTCCATAAGTTCCAAATCTGTACTGTACTCACTCTCAATATTCTCTATTAAAATGGATCATTGGACTGCCTGTCTAAAGTTGAATTTGTTTAGAACAGTTTTAACCATGCCAGATTATTATTATGCTTCATCATAAGTCTCAAATAGCTAAAACATCTTCTGCAACTAAAATTCAGAAATTCTTCAGATAAACGTTGGCATAAATTCAATTTCACTACAAGTGGCTCTGTAACACTATAAATAAAAATAGCAGAAACCTCATTGTTTAAAATAGAGACGGATAAAACCAGCAAGACCTGTAGAAAAACGCTGCTGGTTCAGCATGCATTTCAGACATATATCTACCCCCATTAAAATATTCTTAAATAAAACACTTCCCAATTGTTATTTTTATTTTACAAGCTCAAGTTCCTTTCTTCTTCCCTCCCATACCATTTTCTGTTTGACAGACAGGGCTTTTCACCTCTGGTTTAATCAACACAGAAACGAAATTTCTGTGGTTCACAGTATTACCCTTCCCACTCCTCACCACAGTCAATTCCCAGCTGTGGAAACAAGATTTATTAATTGTCTCTCCTGTACAGGAGGAAGAAGCACAAAAACACAGTAGAAAGTACTATTAAAAAAAAGTAACCCTTGTTTAACTTAACAGGAAGAGACATAATATTACAAGTGCAATTCTGAAAACCTCTTGAAAGACTGCTGACAACAAGCCATACTAAAGCACCTATAGGGGCATTCAAAGGGATGGAGATAATGCAAGCCTCATCCTTCCAGACCTTAAGAACTCTGTTAGCAGATGTTAATTCATTAAGTCAGGTGTCAAAAATTCCCAAAGCAGAAGCAATCCATTATATCTACATTAGCAAGCACAGAAGGAAGTAAGGCACACAAGGAAATAATTTATAGCATTCAATTCTTTATACTAATAACTTAACATGCACTTGCATGTGTCTTGTAGGGTTCTGCCTTAGCTTATTCTAGCCTTGTGTTGAAAACTGAATGCACACAGATGGCTGGGGCTCATCTTCCAGTTTAGTTTCATTTGAAGGAATCCACTTCAGCAGAGGCCATCCCACATTATAAACTAACAGCCTGCGTAATGCTCAATACTCCAGTCAAACAGCTAAAATTCAAGAGGGGAGTGAATATATAAAGCACTTTGTAAAATGAGGGTAAGGGTTTACTTAGGGGCTGCATTTAGACATCTTTATGAAACCTGGATGCAGAACCTGAAATGTTTTTTCCCCACATAGGAACTCAGATCTGTGGTCCCCACTCCAAAAGTACTTTTACATTCCATGTTATAAAAACACTAAAAAAAAAAATAGTATCTCCAAAATAATCTGGGAAAGCAGAAACCAACCACTGATGTCCCTCTTGTTCCAGCTCAGCATCCTAATTCATGAAAAGGATAATGCAAATCCTTATTTACCCTCAGGAGAAAAAAAAAAAAAAAAGGTCTATCCTGGTTACAAACTGAGCAAGTTCTCACCAAAGGAGTACTAAAGGACTCCACAGCTCCACGATTTCTGTTCAGACTCACCTGAAAGGTCTGGAAGTTAAAGCGCGCCATCGAGGCGTGGAAGGTAACACAGAACTCCCAGGCATTCAGATCAGCAGCCTTGTCCTAAAGCTTTACCTCCTTACTTCTACCATAGTCAAACTAAAGCAAGTTGGTTAAGCACTGTAAATCTAATTCTAACGGATAACAACTGCTTTCTTGGAAGGCTTTCACATTCTCAATTCCCAGTCCTTGGAACACCTTCAGAAAAGCTCCTGTAGGATTGGACCTACAGCTGTACTTCATAACGGATATGCCATATGGTCAACTTTTACATTTAACACTTCTAGGCTAGTATTAATTTGACAATATAGCCTTAAAACAGTAAGTACCTTAGTTTTAGTTGGACTATAATTAATAAAAGACACAGTATACTGAAGATATCACTAACCATCTTGCGTATTGGGACATTTTAACGAACGGGTCTGCAATAACTTCAAGAGAAGCTGTAGGCTTTTATCTGTTTTCAGTGTTGGTATGTAAGCATTACTGCCAAGTTTCATCAAGACATCCAGAAGAGGGTTCAAGAAAGCCTCTAGTTCAATCCATTCTATGTTGCTTTTTCCACTACACAAAAACAAAAATTAAAAAGAAAGTCTTCTTCTGAGTATCTGCCTTAAGTGCTGAAGTCCCTTATGGAAATAAATAGGACACACATTTCCAAATCACTTAAGTATCTTCGGAAATGTTACCCAGTATGTTTACAGCGACAGTTGGACAAGACTGAAAAATAACCAGGCTGACTGCAAGCGGACAGAGAAAAATGGACAGCTTCCTGATTCAATCAGGCTTCCATGAGATCCTTCCGCAGTGACGGGGTTCCAAAAGAAAGAAATGTAAAATAAGGTATTTCATACTTACCTGTGCTTATTCCTCATCTGCTCCACGTCTGCAGCCAACACAATCATTGTTGCGACAAGCTTAGCTTCAAACCAGTCAGGCATAAAGCAATTTTCTCCTGATTAAAGATATTTTAAGGTTTCCACAGTATTTAAAAAATACCTTCATATGGATTTCTAAAACTTTTGGGTTTATAGCTCAATAAATTTGTAGCAAAACAATTAATTCTAGCAAGAATATTAGTAACATTTTGCAATCTTTTATCTAGATATAAACTAAACACAAATATAATTGCTTTTCTTCACCTTAAGGAGGCTAATATCATTGGTCTCTATGCTGAAACCAATTTCAGGCTAAGCGTTATATTATGTAGTAACATATATTATGTAGTAACGTATATTATGCAGTAATGTGTATTATGTAGTGGCTCCAAAAAGACTTCTCTATTGCTTTTAAAAATACATTAGCACATTTGAGTGAAGTTAACCAAGAATGTAATTCCACTATGTTTCACCAGAAACATCAGCTGTGATTTTGACCAGCTAAAAGGCATATGAAGAACTAGAATTATTCTGCCGAAAAGAAATCAAAGAACAAAGCTAAAACACTCTGGCATTTTCAGACAGCTCTAAAAAAGTAAGACATTTAATAGACAATCAGAGCAGCATTAGAATCCGATATTAAGGCTTAGCTTTCAATTAATTGCTGCCAGACTGTATTTTTTATAAGGGGAAACTGGAATTAGAAAATCAATTTCAAACTGAAGTATCATGAATACCACACAAGGTAGAATTTGACTAGATATAGAATCATAGAATAGTTTGGGTTGGAAGAGACCTTCAGAGGTCATCTAGTCCAACCCCCCCTTCAATAAGCAGGTTGTAGGGTGCCCACAACCACATCCAGCCTGACCTTGAATGTCTCCATGGATAAGGCATCTACCACCCCCAGGTCAACCTGTTCCACCCTCATTCTGAACAGTTTTTTCTTCATATTGAGCCTGAATCTCCCCTCCTTTGGTTTAAACCATTACCCAATGGGTACAATATAATAATATAATAATACCAAAGTTACAATATAAACGAACAAGCAACTATTCTAAAATTCAAAGGACTGTAGTAATTTTTTATTTAATATTAATAAACCTTTAACTTACTTTCATACACTGGAGTCTTAAGGTACTCTCCCACAAGACTGCACACATACTGGCACAATGACGGCGTCTCTTGATGTTCAAAATCAGAGGTTACAGACTTTCTGAAGCATCTTTCATTCACTTGCAACCAACTGCAAAGCTAAATTAAAACCAGTACATTACTACTTAACCATGTCTGCCAGCTGTATACTGAAATTACCAACATAACAGCAGCACACAAAAGCACTATCAAACATGAGTTGTTACAACAACAAATCCACTGTGAGAGGTGTTTAATGGAGCTACCTTGAGGTTTAGCAGATCATTCCCTTCTAACTAACATGGAAAAAGATTAATTCAGAACACCCCAAAAGAGGTCATTGGTAGCATTGTAAGACAGGACTCTGCTGAGTAAAATCCGATTGTTTTGCACTTCGATATGCTAAAGCTTAACCTCCCTGCTACTAACCATGGTAAAACTAAAGCAAGTCAATTAAGCATGCCGACTGAAATCATGGTTAATACTGTGAAATAATCAGAGAAACACTGCACCCAATAGCTGCAATACCGAGATTAACTCTAGGAAACAATGAATTGGGGCATATAAACTCTGAAAGAGTTAAAAAAAGAACCAACAACAAAAAACCCCAACTCCACCTCAAGAAAGAACTTTTTCTTCTGCAGAATTGAGAACTTCTGCATGAAGAAAGAAAAATATATGGTTTTCTCCTCACCCTAACTTCACCTAACCTTACCTTCAACACCTCAGAATTCTTCCACTTTGAATCTGCTTAATAACTTATTTGAGGTTAACATTAACACCTCCAGCATTTTTAAAAAATATAATATATATATTAAAAAAAAATTTAAAAATCACAACTTTCAAGTAAAACATAAATCCATCAGAATTCCACATCCAGAAATTCCAGAATGCAAAACCAGCTATTTAAATATGAAATTAGGAATAATAAAACCTGCATTTGTGTAGGTATTAAAAAACATCTGATGAACATAAAAGCAGCTTCAGTTCTCACCTCCATCCATAACACAGTATCTCTCCTTAGGGACTCCTCCGGTCTAAGTGACAGAAGAAAGCTTGAAACTTCTGGGAGGGACACTTTCTCCTGAAGATAACAGTTGCCAACATAAGACACAACAGATAACAACTATGTAAGAACTCCAGCAGGTTACTGTCATCTGGCAACAGGTTCAGAAAAAGAAACTTATTTTTTCCTTTCCATGACACAGCCTTGGTTTTTCCTCCTTGGGACCAACTTATCCTTAACAAGAAACACCATTCAATATTCCCAACTATTAATATATCCATCTGAAAGTTAATGAATTACTAGAAGAATGGTGCTATTCACTGAAGAAAGCTTTTTAAATGAATGTACATAAATGGTTAAGAGTCACTTATAAGTACTATTTGTGTATTTCCAAAAGGAAATTCTCAGTTCAGACAACCTTATAACCGTAACACATTACATGGAAGGCTGTCTACTCACCTAAAAAGCAAGCATGTTCTAAACCAACCAAAACATGAGTACTTTGACTACTGCACAACTAAGGTCTTGCTATTTCAACATTAACGGTATAATACCAATTCTGGTATTCTGAATACTTCTATTTTCTTAGGTATTTCAGGAAAGTCAGTTTAGTTTCTACCTGTTAAAAAACCTGAGTCTATACAGTGGATTTCCTAATAGAATGCTATTCCATAACTAATGCATAAAAAACCTACAGGAAAACATCAACTAATAAAAGGTAAGGGGGGGGTAGGGGGAATCATTTTAACTCACACAGCACAATTTTTAATAGTCACTAAAAAAAATAAATAAACCCCAACCATACAAATCCAAGCAAATCAGTTGTCTCATGTGGTATTTAGCCTTTTTTGGCATACTGTTTACCCTGTAAAAGTGTCAGTGTATTTCTATTACACCAGGAAAAAAAGCAACAACCAAACAAAACCAAACCAAAACTCACCACATCTGTCAAATGCATAGCTGTCTGAAGAAGATAGCACTGTGCAGCTCCACGCAACAAAATCTGATGTGTAATCATAGTGCACTGGAGGACATCTCTGGAAAGAGGAAAAATGTGCACTGTAGAAAACACACACGTGGGATGTTTAAACATTTTCATGTATTCGATAACTATTAGCGATTCCACAAAGTATGGCACAAACATTTCCTGATGAAACAGCACACAATCCAGAACCAAGATTCTATTGACTATTGCCATATGTACTTTAAAAAAATGATACTAAACATTGGATAAACAACCTGACAAATTTAAACCAGAAGCAGGAGGGGGACAGACAGGACTAAGGCCAAAACTAAGGGAACAATCCACACGATCACTCCAAACTGTATTTAATATTTGCATTTCCATGTGTACATTTTTACCTCAAAGCATGAAGTCCTTCAGTGCCCAGTATTTTACATTCAGGGATATATGCCAGAGCCATAGAAAGAAACAAAATCGGAACAGCACACCAATGCCTACTTGTCATCTTCTGAATAAACTTTAACAGGAAGCTACCTAAAAGAAAACAATACAAACAATCCGGAGTGATTTTGTGTTCTCCATTCTCCAATGCATTTAAGTAACACTCCAGCAGAAGAGCGTTTTGATCATTACTGAAAATTAAATGCAAACCAATAGAATAATATCCTAATTATTTCAATAAAAAAAGTATATTCCAAAGATGTCTGTCAATAGGCAGTGTGATAAGGAGATAACCTTAACCCCAATTTTGGTTTTGGTGATCTGCATTGATCACTATATTCAGTAACACAATTTTGAGTACTAGACAATGCCTAGTAGGCTGAAGAGCGACGGCAGACCAAAGTACACAACAATTCAACCCGTATGACCAAAATTTGCCTCCGTAACAAGCTCAAGCAAAAAAACAACCCAACACACCAAGACCTTAAAATAAAAAACAAACCTAAAGAACGAACAGCTCTAAAGATCTTGCTCAACAGTATTATGTTCACTGACAAATGAAGAAAAAAGAATCTTCAAATACTGTTCACCTGCAGAACTTAGGAGTTTAATAAAAAAAGCAAGTCTGCTTCAGTTTGCCCTTGCAGCCTCCCTCAAAGCCTCTGATGACTTCTCTCTTCTCTGGAAACTCCACTGCCACAGGAACTACTCCTCTTTTATCTCTCAAGAGATGTAGAAAACCAGTGGTAAATGTTTACATGAGATATGGAAAATGAGTCCATAGTTTTTATTTGGTTTCTTTATTTAAAAATCAGGGTAAAACTGAAATATACCTTTTTCTTCCTCTGGAAGGAGCTTCATGTAAGTAGCCAAAAACTTCTGTAGCCTCATTCCCAAAGGAGGACAGGCTCCCATTAACTGACCTGGTGTCCTGTTGGGTTTAGAACATCCAATACATAATTTGCATGTTAACAGATACAAATAGGATTGCCCTTACACAAAACCAAAGTGCAGTTCATGGCTGGAGACTGCTGCAACAGGCCAAATAGATGGAAGCGCATCAGCTTGTATCCTCCAGTTTTCCCAGTATTCCAACAGTACCCAGCAAACACACAGAGGATGGGGATGGTCACAATACCATTACTTTCCCTGGCCACCTACAAGTAGCACACTGCAACATCCAAGTGCAGGCTCAAGTCAGGTTAGGTTACTCAGGACTGAAAGCACCTTGCATTGAGCCCACAGTACGAGATGTCATTGTCAGTTCAACCCTGTGCCTGCACCCACAGAATGCAAAAGCCTCCACGCAGCAAGTTGCCAGTGCCCTCGACAAGATCAGTGGCATGCAACAAGAATGTGACCAGGCTGATCTGGAGAACAGCTAAGACAAATTACCCACACAAGTGTGCTAGGAAGTAAAATTACAAACTCAGTATAGAGAAAACCAGCAAAGAAGGTTTTAACTTGCAAGAAACACTCCATGAGACCAACAGAGGCAATCTGTGTCTCATGAGAAGTCTCAGGCTATCAAGGATTAGCATCAGTCATGAGATTTTAGTTTTCTCTCATACAGTTTGACATTAACCACATCAACTTTGTCTATTCTTGGTATACTCAAACGTGCACCCTTCTCTACATATGCCAACTTGTGCCACCAGTAATACATAAGCTAAGAAAGATTATGAAGCATTGACCTTGCATAGCTCTAACAGCACATAAAGAGATAGCATCAAGTTTTCTAGCTGCCTAACAAGGTCACCCAGTTAAGGTCCCTCCAACATCATTCTGAACTGAGTTTCAGTTTGCTAGCTCAATCACCCAAGCCATGGCATCTGGCACAATGCTGAGCGTGAAGTGCAGTCAGCACTTAATCCCCCATTCACTGTACTCTCCATGCAGTTAGCACAAAGGACTGGATGCCATCAGTACTCTCAATGTACAACTTGCAAATCCTCAAACTTTTATCTGTTTTTTATATATTTACACCAAGGGAGGCCACCTGTCATCTGTCAACTGCAAATAGCCTCCTGTAAAAAAGTATTAATTTCCCAAATGACAATCAGGACCTGACAGAAAACCAAATCAATCAGTTACGAACTGGCAAACAATGAGAGCAGCCCCTTCTTTCAGTGTGGGAAGAAAATTAGAAGATCAAAAAATACTTCACCACATTATTCATTTATCCTATCTCACTTCATTTCCAAATTAGTATGTCGCCCAGGTATAGAATAGGTCCTTAAGGCATCCTCATGTTGCTATTACAAGGATTAAATTGAACCTACTTCACCTTACTCACAGCCACCCACCCTTCCTGAAAAACTCTTAACCTGTCAGTAAGTGCAGCAACACCACTTGTTCGTTAATGTTTTCCTTTATCGAGACTTGATTCACATACTTAAACAAGTATGCTTTAAAATGCATCATTAAAAATACATTTCTAATAACCAATACATTAAAAGGAAACAAAACAAAACAACTAAATGCAAACCAGTGTCTTACCTGCTATAGAGGGAACTTTCAGACAGCGCATCCATTAATGGCCCGATAACAAACTGATAAAAGGAAACAAGAATAATGGCTAAATGCATACTTGCAAGGCACTTTTACACAGAGGATAACTAGACTTTTTTCACCGGATTTTAAAAGGACACAGTCCTTTTAGTGAAAATGGAGAATTTGCTTACTAGCAGGTAATCATCAGGAGCAAAAAGAAGAGGAAACTAAAAAGAATGGGTAGCAGGAGAACCACAGACTGGTTTGGGCTGGACAGGACTTAAGAGATCTTTTAGTTCCAATCCCCAGCTATGGGCAGGGCCACTTTCCATTAGAACAGGTGTCTAGTGGTGAATAAACAAGCAAAGATGTAGAAAAGATAATTAAACATTAAATAAGTAAAAGACAAGGGCAAACACAAGTAGAAAGATTTAGGGTGTGATTTATGGTTGACTAAATTTCAAGCTAGTTATGAAGAAACTGACTTCATTTGTATAAATCAGAAATGTTAGCCTCTGAGGACAACATTCCCACTATGAAGGAGGAAAGGAAGAAGTAACAATATAGTAGAGATTATTCCTCACAAAGGTGTAGGCTTACTAATATAGGAAAAATAAAAAAACATTTTAAATTTAGAGTATTTCTTCCCACATCTAGATCATTTTAAAGTGTCATTTTCAATGGGATACAGCAACATATTCATCAGTATATTACTGATTATATGTTCACCTCCTCTCAGGGTTGTCTAACAGTGGATTTTCAAAATCCATCACTGAATAGGAGACAATATATACAGACTTGAAGTCTATTGATCATGTTTATCCAAGACTTTGTTCAGTCAGATAACATTTTTTTTTGAGAAGTTCAGGGGCTCTGAAAATCTGCAGCCCCCATCACCCCTCAATTTCACTTCTGGTTAAAAAAAAAAAAAAAATCACAATAAACTGGGAGTCAACTTTAATTGGCATCAGTTTAAAATATGGGAAAGAATGACTGCATTCAAAAATACACTCCCTCTAGCCTGGCCATATTTGACACCACTTACAAATACTGCTATCACTTGCACAGCTAAATAAGAGGGTATTTTTACAGAATGTGTCTAACTCCAACACTACTGAGGCAATGAGTGTTAAGATATATCACAGATTAGAACACCCATTTTTTCTGGCAAGTAACAGTAACTGCCTTACCTCTGAAAAACCAAGTGAATTGGGAAGATGCTTTGTTTCATAAAGCTCCAGAAAATGAAGAATGCCCTCCTTTGTCAATGTTTTATTCTCACTCTCAAACATTCGTTTATAAACGCACATGTGCCATGATGGGTGAAACAACCAACAACCTGTTACAAAGGCAAATTTTTCTAAACCAACACAGAAATGACACTGACACATTAACATATTAAGCAAAACATAGTCCAAAAGGACTAGTTAGGAATGCTGATTGAAATAAGTATTTCAAGATAATATAGTAAGCAATAAGCATACGCTAGGACTTCTACCTGGAGCAGAGTGGCACTGCCTGTGCATGTTTGCCAAGCAATCTATGCATGCAGAAGGCCCACAAAAATCAGAATAGCCACCAGCTAATTTGAAAAACAAAACATAACAAAAAATTGCTATTTAAACCAGCAAAATTAAAAAAAAAAAAGCATTGTGACTTAACTGCTTAATATTTAGGAGATGGTTCAGAAAATATTGCATCTTACCTCCTTCCACTGATACAGCATGCTCAAACAAACTGTTTAGTTTTGGTAATACTGGCTTTATGACATGAATCTGAAATGCAAATCAGATGTAACGGAAGTAGTCAGTTTATATCTCAAGCTTAGTAACTGGCACGTACTCATTGGCTAGAATTTACTATCAACTGTATTAATACAGTAATTGACAATGTAACTGCATTTACATATACCTACAGTGCCTGTGCAACTGATCGCGGCACTTAGTATGTAAGTCATAGTTTAGCACCAAATTAAAACTGCTACTTCCACGCTACTCTATCATAAGAATACTTCCCAATAACCAATCATTTCATTCATCAAAATTATAATAAAGCAGCACTAACCTCTAAAATTAAACATTTTAGTAAAAACTAGTTCTCTCAGTCACAGGACAATTATGTACAAATAAAATAACTACAGAGCCACACAACCAGTAGTTAGCACCACAACACGATGCAATTACAGAAACTTCAAGTCAAGAAACTTTCTGTCAGGTACCCTGGACACTCAAACTCAGAATCATTTTCACCCAAGGCCACCGCATACTTTCAGGCTTCATCACCATAACCTAAGAAAGGCTGTCTGTGGGGAAACTTTTCCAATACTGTGACAAGTGCTTTACCATATAGATGTAGTCCCCTCTACCAAAAAGAGGTCATTAAGTGCAACCGCCTGATGTCACTAAGGAACAGGTTACACGTGGTCTTGCAATAAGCTATGATGCAGATTTTTCCTCCTTCAATTCAAAGATAGAAGAGAGCTCTGAATTTATACTAAATGATTTACAAGTGTTGTGTTTAAGATATTTAAAAATCAAAACAAGAATATTTCTGTTAATGCTTATTCAGATAACCTCAATCACCCAAAGTGGAAGCGCTCTGCATAATAAAACATTTACAGCCACTGTTGCAGAAGGCATCACACGTAACCAGGATAAGCCTCGATTTTACCAGCTCCTACCTGGTTTCCTTCCAAAGTTTCCATTACCAAGATATAAGTTTCCCAAAACTGTAGGAGTTTCTCATTCTCCTCAGCAGACCACCAAAACAGACTTGATTCTAACAAAAGAAAACAAAGAGCGAACCAGGTTACCCCTGCCATGCAGCCCGGGTCCACCCGCACCTCTCTCCCGCTCCCCGCCCGGCCGTACCGTCTCCGCCGTCCGTGGGGCAGCGCAGCTCGGAGCGCTGCCCGCCGCAGAGGTCCAGGGCCCGCTTCAGATCGG
>JAOEHX010048550.1:0-28203 GCA_025448015.1 Bolborhynchus lineola | reverse complement strand
CAGCTTCTTTAGCACTTCAAATAATCTGGGAGAGCAGAAAGCTACCCAAACCAGAAGCAGTTTTAATAGTACAAGATATTACCAATTAGCAATTAAATTAATCAATTTTTTCTGCATTATCTATTAGTTTTTATACTGGCTGTAAGTAATATATTATGCATCTTTGAAAAAGTCTGTTATACTTTGATCTGCAAATATTTTATTAACGGAGGCCATAAACCACTATGAGTGGCTCAGTTTTGGGTGTTTTTTTCATGCTTATTTTGATGATATAGCAGTATCTTGGGATGACATACTGTAGTAAGTGAGGATAAATATGTGTTGCCAAGGTCTAAACAGCAGCAATATGGAAATAATTCAGCAGTCAGTTTCACTCAAAGTTTGAAATCTGTGCTGTATTAGAGGTATGCATAGAAGCTGTGTTAATTGCTAGCTTGTTTTCCATATGGTTCTGTTTTAATGGAGCACATTTGTTGCAGATGGTTAGAAAGTGGGTTGGACAGTGTCTAAACTGGCTATGACTAATTCATACAGTGATTATACTGTACTTTAACAGTCTTCTTTGTAAACTTCTTTCATTCACACTTCCCTTGCCATTGAAATGTGGTCCAAGATAGCTGAAAAGTATTCTTCCCCTTTAGACTTGGCCTTAGAGAAGAGCAAGAGCATGTGGTTTGTAGTCATTTTTTCCCTGATTCAAATTCAAGATGACACCCCAGATTGGTTTCTTTAGATGGGTTATCTCCATCATTATTGTGGCTTGCTGAGTGTATTTAGCTGAGGTAATGGACTCTAAGAAATGCGACTTGGAGGACTGAAGAAGTGGCCTTAACAAATGCTAAAACTGTCTTTGTTCACACTACAGTGATTTCACCTCTTCATTGGTTTGCAACTGACTGTAGCCATTTTGGATAATAATAGCCATTCCTTGTTGGCAGGTTTTAATAATGCTGGCTCAGACTTGAGGATACTAAATACTTGCAGTATGTGAATGCTTGCATTCACAGAATTGTTCATTATGTAAAACTGAAGGTACAAATGCAGCAACTTGTTGTGTATGAGTTTAGTGATGACATGTATGATAAGAATCTTTCATCTCTTAGCCTGGTGTTTTAGCAGATCACCTATGAAATCATTCTAAATCCATAGAGGAAATTAAAATATGCAAGAAGGTCCAGCACTGATGTAGTTTATTCTTATGATGGTTTATTTGGGTCTCTTGTGACAAACTTTGTATGACTTACTTTGCCTTTGGTGAAAACTATGGTGAATGTCATAGTCAAACTCCAGTTGATGGTTCTTAATAAGGAAAAAAAAGAGCTCTATGCTTCAGTGGGTTTCACTATAATTTTTACTGTTGTTTTCTCACATTGTCACTAAAATATTCTCTTTGTTATCTGAATGGGACATCTGCTGACTGGCCTAGCTCTCTTTACCTGATTGTGTGAAAAGACTTGGTTAAATCTGTTAGGCCTTGGAGGCCCAGTAACCTGCTAAGTGCTATAGAGCCTGAAAGACGTTATGTCCTTGGACTAACTTGTCTGTTCTACTTAAGGCTGTATTGTGATAGATAAAACAAACTTTCGTATGAAAGACTGGGGTAGCTTGTGGACATGTTAATGAATAGCTGCATTTTTCTTACCCTAAAGTGTATAAAAAAACATATGGAATAAGGTGTATTCTGTAGTAGGGCAGAAAAATAAAAAAAATAAGTTTGAAAGAAAGTCTTTTTCTCTGGCTCAATCACAATCCCGCTCAATTGGGATTGATAATTTGAAAAGGTAGGAAATGCACTCTACTGTGGCTAACAACATAGAATAATGCAGACCATTTGGTGGTTAGCACTAAGATGTCTAAACTATAGCTTTGATGCAATAATACTATAACTTGAAGATTTACCTAATTTAATTTTTTTCTCAAAGCTGTTCCCTGCTCTGCACTGCTGTTTGGCATAGTGATTTGTCGGCACTAGCTAAAGTTTAGTTTAAAACATGTTTGCATTTGATTGGTGTTTTTTAGATTTTGATGGCTGCTAGTTCCTCTCTACAGAAGTAACCTTTTAAAATGTCAGTTTTAATGTACAAATTTTATGAGAATAAAGAGACTTTTAAAAATACTATTTTTAGACTCCTCTGCTGAGTTTCTAGTCATCTGCTGTGGTCTCAGGCTGAGTCTTGGAAAATTAAGTCAGTAGTCACTATAACAAAATGTATACTCTGGATTTCATGTGGACAAAAAAAAAGTTTCCTTTTAAATTCTTTTTCTGTAACTGTTGCCAAAGTAATCTTTTGTCCTTTTACTTGTTGAAATTTACCCTTCCTCCTTCCTTCTTTCTATCTGCCCTTCTGTCTGTCTGTGTCTAACATGCTAGATTTCCTGCAAGAGAGAATTCCGTTCCTCTTAGGCAGTAACTCTTCTCAGGGAGGACTAAGTAGGGTATATGAGATTGCATGTTATGCTTTGTAACAAAAAAACTTTACAGATATTAGGTGTACGGTTTATCAAATATTTCATGTAAGACATGGTTTCATGAGTTTTTCCCTCTGAAGGTGACACAATATTAAATTACTGTTAAAACATCTGATATTTTTCTGTAATCTCAGTTGCTCCAGCTTTTCCTGTAATTTGTCATATTGTCTTAGGTTGCTGTGTCATATACTCCATTACAGAGGTGACACTGACATTCAGAAGGATTGGAAGCTTAATCTTCCCCCTACCTCCCCTCCTGCATTCCAGTGTTCCTTGTTCCAAATCAGAAAAGCAGCACTTGTTTTGGCTTCTGGGAGCTGTATGTTCAAGCTCACAGCTGGAGGTTTGGTGCTGCAGTGATGGTCACCAGTGGTGGGAAGGGAGAGTATAATGAATTAAAAAAACTCCAACCAAACCAACAAAACCACCACCACATAACCCCCCCTTGGGATTAAAGGCAAATGCTTCATTCTTTCCTCTCTCCATGCTCCTGTATTAATTGTGCATACAGATGAAAAAGTTGCAGAAGGGAATATATTCAGATTTTGAATATCAACAAGAGATACTTGGTTGTGATATTTCCACATATGGAAGTAGTGAGATTTTCTTTATCATCTTTCAGTTATGTTTCCTAAAATTGTGTCTTTTTGGTCATGATTCTTTTCAAAGAAGTAGTAGAGCTAAGCCTTTTCATTTAATTTTAGTAAAGCGTTGCCTTAAAGTGGAATAAAACATTATTATTTTTTTTACTAGTTCATATAGAAAAACATATAAATGTAATAATATTTTAACTATAGTTTGTATAGATCTCTCCCATTTAAACACTATGCAAATCCTTCATACCACAGGGCAAACAACTGTGAGATGATAATGTGTGGTATAGCAAGCATACCCCATAAATTTGATAATCATACTTGTGAGTTCTTAATATTTCATACAAGGAATCAGGGTGAATAAAAATAGAGGAAAAAATATACAGTGGAATTATAATATCAGTGTGTAAAGGAAATAAGAAAAGATTACCTTCATCGTCTGCACTTGCCTGTGCTAAAACTATTATGCTGAATGCTGGTCAGATGCTATGCTTTATAGTGGAATGCAGGGATATGATGGAATCAATTCCTTTCAGATGTACTCCATTATTTTTGGAGTCCTGTTATTTCCCTATGTGTTCTGGTTGATGAAATAAGGAAAGGACCCTTTTAATGGGGGCAAAAGGAAACTTTACTGCTCAGCTTGTACATGTTATCCAGCTGGACTGATGGGCCACTGTTTACAGAAACATGGGTGGGAGGCTATTTTAAAGGAAATGAAAAAAAACATTTGTTTAACTGCATGGCAGCACAAATATTTTATCAAGTGAGGGCTGACTATACATTTCATTATGACAAAAAGGTACATGCTTGAGGGAAAAATATAAAGCAAAGCACTATCTCTGTAGAATTTGAAATAATCACTCTATACATGATTATCTTAAACATCCCTTAAAATTTATATGTTTAATTCTTTCACTTTTATTTTTTATCCCTTTTCTAATTTGAAGTAGTCTGTCAGAAGGAAGTACTTGACAATGTTTCCTATTAAATGAAGATGCTAGGCAGAAGTCCCCAGGGTTTTGCAGTGAGTCCCTGAGCTGTCCCCAAGCTGTTGCAGTTCTGCTCCATCCTCTCTTATTGAGGCATCTGCTCCATGAGGCTGCTTACCTATGGCACCTGCTCTGTCCTGCACTTTGTGGTGTCCTCTTTCAGATACCAGAGCAAACAAATGGCTGCAAATTTCCATCTGCTCTAAAGGGAGGCTTTGAAGAAAAGGCTGAGAACACAACCTAAGAATTTTTGCTTAAATTTACCTGTATATGTAGGTATATATCCCTACATAAATACCTATGCATACACACAGAATTATATGTGCATATATATATAAAAAGGTTTTTTTTTTTATATATATATATGAAAAGTCAGTAAACCTGTGTTTTCAAAACCCATTTGGGATAATCATATTTTTTTATAAATGTTGGCGAAACCAGGTAGTTCTACAGCTCATTCTCTGTGATTATCAGCAAGACATCTACATCCATGCTAAGTTAGCTTGGTGGAATGCTGAACTGATTACAAGATTTAAAAAAATTAGGTACTTCACCTTGTTTGCATTACTTTGCTTACTAAACTGCTATAGTTTCCATCAGTGGGACAGAACTTTCAGCTGTATCAGCAGTGGATATTTTGTAAAGATTAGATATACCCCAATATCTTAAAATATTACAAAAAGGACACATTTTCAAAATCTATTGCCCTAAGCAATTTGAGAGTGAACTATAAGTCTGTAAGTCTATATAAGTCTGTATACTCTAGCTAAGAGTATCCTCTTTTTAATAGGGTTATGTATTTTAGCTCCAATCTTTCAAAGAGAAAAAATTTAAATCCTGATAATTATATAGGCAGAAGAATGAGTGCTCAAAGATTTGGTGATGCATATCATTAAACTGCAACAGGTATACATTTAGAGAGATGTTTAATATGTGAAAATTTGATAGACGGGGTTTTAAGAAGTGTAGTGAAAGTGCCTGCTCGCAGCACCTTCCAGGTCTGAAATGCTGTGTGGCACAGCTCCAGAAAGATTTGTCAGCCTGAAAGCTGTTGCAGCTGGAGCAGGATTTTAGTCTGAACCTGGGAAAGATATGTACAGGATACAGCATGTAAACAAAGTGCACTCACTGTCCTGACTTGATTAATTTGTCTGTTCTGATCCACTTTATAACAAAACAATACAGTGACATGGCTGGCTGATTGAATATTGAAAGCTCCAACTTAGAGAAGGCAAAAAAACCCCAACCTCCCAAACCTTTGTATTCTTTTGTTTGGTTTTCTTTTGTTTTGAAGTGGTACCTGTTTCAGACTTCTTAGAGATTCAGTTTCCCCCATTCTCTCTTTTTAGCAGCAGATCTCAGGGCAGTTTAGAAAGGTGATTTATAAAGGCTTTGTTTCTCCAGTTTTATATAGGGGTAAACCAAGGCATGAAAAGGTGATTAGCATGCCAGGTACTGAGTCAAAAATAAGCCTTGCGGTTCTGTGTGCCCCTTTCATTAGGCAACACTGATTGGGAAATTTTGACTAGTGGGAAAATTTTAAGTTAAGTGGTGGAAGGTGTGTAGTGAATTATTTTTTGAGGAGGTGCAGAACTCCACTACATGGCTATCCTTTGTGTGTTAGTATGATGATGTAATTATATATGCATGATGCCTTTCTGCATATGAGCTATTTTGTGTTGGGCTCACCAAGAATCTGAAATCCCTCAACAGTTACATTTGGCCCAATTTCTCTTGAAATCTAGCCTGTTTTTCTGAAGTGCGATGCAAACCAAATTTGCATTTTTTTTTTTTTTTTTTACTTAATTGGGGTGAAATTTTCACTTAATTTGTGCAAGCTACTTTTGCATGCTAGAATGCAAAATATTTTTTTTTTTTAGATACATTATCTGCACTTGTATAGGTAGTTTTTCTATTATATACTGTATGAAATAGTAGTTTATCAACTTAATTTCTGACACTCAGTATAAAATCAGTGATGAATTGCATAGATCAGTATTCTTTTGCAGAGGACAATTTAGGATATAATAGCCCCATCAGTTACTGAAATCAAGTGATAATAGCCAGAAGAGTAGAACTGACTACTCGTGTAATTTATTTTCTATCATTTATCTAGTTTATCTTCAGGACTAAAAAATTAGCAGATATGAAAATATGAAAACTCCAATTGCAATGAGAATTTAAGATGTCAGGTCAAAAGTTCAGTGGTGTGTTCACAGGGGCAACAGTTTCAAAACAAATAAGAAATTTATAAGGGATTTGAAAACTGGTTTGTACATTATATCACAAATCAGATAGGAATGAAATTTTGGAATAGAATGGGATATCTAGGATGGCAAAAAGTTAAATAGTAATAAGAATTTCTAGTGGTGAATGTGGAAGTCCAATAAGTGACTTGAATTTAAATATGTAAGTTGCTGGATCCTGTAGTTCTTGGGGCTGAAAGAGAGCAATCTTTTGGAAAACCAAAGAACAGAGAGCCTTGATTTCTCTCATCTGCCGGATATACAAAGCTGTACATACAGTGATACCAGTATGGACTGACTGGGTGGAATAGGATGTGGTGGACCTGTAGAGAAGGATGTGTGGAAAAAAAATAAGATAGATTGAGCATAATGGGACAAACCAAAAGACCCGCTACCAGTGCTTAGAGATAAGAACTATTCTTGTTTCACAGTATATGAAGGTAGAGAAAAATTGCTGTTCTGTATAATCAGTACTAGTGTTTGGGGGCACAAGCTGGTAATTTGAAGAACATGATTGAGTTCCGTTGTACACAGTTTTATGTGTTCCATTATGTATGTATAGTTCTCTAGATACAGTTCCATATTTGACAGTCATTCATATAAATATAGCACACTAACCTGTGGGGCTATAAATACAGTTATAAGGAACCAAATTTCCTTTTTTTTTCATGTCTTTGGGTCAAATCTTTTTACATTATTATACATAGAATCTCAAGGACTTGATATTTCTTTTTAGAAATACAGTTTATTCTGCTATACATCCGTGCAGAACATATTGTGACTTTTGTTTTGGTTTGTGAAAGTGATATTCAAAGAAATGAGAAAGTAAATTGTCTTTTCTGCTCTGTAGTGGCCACCAGAGTTTCTAGGATCAACATGACAGAGCGCTATAGTTAGTCAGATATGTACTGTAATGGGCTTAGTTGAACTTGTAATGTATCAAAGCCCAATCCATGTCTTATGCTTACAGAATGCACTGGATATTGCATTCAAACCAGCATGATTGCTGAGTATTTGCCTGTTTTACTAGTGTTTAGACCATGCCATACCCCTAGCTGCTGCTGTGCCAGCCTAACTTTTGTCAGAATCCCACTCTGAAGACTTATATGTTGTTCTTTTACATGTATTTCTATGTACTACATGGATATTCAGCAAAACCCACAGAACAAAAAGTACTGTATTCATGTAAGCACTGATTGTTCTAATGCTGGCTGTATACAGACTGTACCTGGACAGCTCTCTAGGTGGCAAATGTGAAATGGTGCAGATAATTTGCTATCTAAGCAGCTCTGATCATAAAGCATGAACTCATGTTCTGTGTTGGATACTAATGCAGATTTTATTACTTGTTCACTAAAAGAGCACTGGCATATTTAATATATTTTAAGGAACAAATAGAACTTTTGGGTAACTGCGTATTTGCATTGTGCATATCAATCAAGTAGCCATCGCAAGATGTCTCTCCAAACAGTGTGTGCACAGTCACAAATGAAAATATTGTGAATTTCCTGTCTGTGAGTTGTAAAGTATAGAGACATCTGTCCCTGCACAAAGTCTGTTTGTCATTAGATGTTAACTTCTATTTTATTTTGGTTTATTTTATTAGAAATAAACTTAGCAGTGTGTTTTCTGTCTCGCAGAGGTGGTTTTATTCAGGACAAAATAACAACTAAGGGGCAGCCAGGGAACACTAGTGGATGATATGCATGTCTGTGAAAATAGGTTCTCATATCTTAAGATGTGGTGATCTTGGCAGAACAGAAATTGAACAAATAAATAAATAGTAGTACTGGCTGATGACAGTGATATCTCAAAGTTGTAGAAGACTATTGTGAAATTCAGCATATTTTTTAACCAGGTAAAATATTACTATGTAGTTAATTATATTAACATTTTGTTACCAGAATTTACCACCATTTAAGCAGCTCAGGTGTTTGGGTGAATTGAAATTACTGTCTTTGCACGTAAGTGTATTTTTCTTTTTGTGTCGGTTGTTTCAGTGACTTACATGTAATAGTGTTACTGTTTTCAAGGGCAAATTGGCAATTTTTTTCAGGATTGGGACTATGCTGTGAGGGAGTGCAGTGACAACAGTGTAATCTGACCTGTAATGTGTAAAACAGAGACATGCAATACAGACCATCGACACATGGGTTTGAGATGAAACCACACCCATGGTACTTTATAGATTATAATTGGCTTAATCTTGCTGGTTTGTAATTTATCTGGAGAAGGATTGAATTATGCTTTCCATTGAGTAGTGGTTTGGGGGGCATTGGGATTTGGAATCCCACAGTACCTTGTCTCCAGACTGATAGATGTTTAAGTAAAACATAGTGCAGTAAGGGATTCAAAATGACTGAAAATCGTTCTTGCAGTCATTTTTGTCCCTTACTGGTCAGTCAGGGATCACTTGAAAGGGAGGGAGACTTCTGTGAATGAGCAGACATTGAGGCTAGCACAGCTTCTCAGCACCTCATCCAACTTCCTATTACCGTGACCTAGGAAGAACGCTGTCACGCTGTGCTGGTATGTCTGAAGGGATCTTTATGGTAAAGACATAAATTACAGAGAAAGCCTTTTTTTTCCTTAACTCTTGGTAAAAAATAGGTCAAGTGGGGTTAATCTTGACTGCCCAGCTAATTATTCTGTACTTGTTAGGAAGGTATTCTTTGCGGTGCTGAACAGCAGCCTCTGCTGCTGTTGTTTGGATCCAACATTCATACTGTCAGTGAGGTTTTGCTTCTTCGTTGATATCAGATGGTATGCCTCTGGGTACTGGGTGACATTTCAGCTTGCCAGAGATGTGGATTCTCTGACTGCAGAAGGACTGGATATGTGTGCAGTGTTGGTGCTGCAAAACACTAATGAATATTGTTGCAGCGACGATTTCAAAAATATAAGGCACTTATGCTACATTTTGTCTCTATGAAATCTTGTGTGAACTGAGCAGGTTTGCTAAAGCGCAAGTATTCAAAAAAACAAACCTTCAAGTGCCATGAGATTTACAAAAATGTTTTCTATTTGGTTTGATTCTTTGAAGTCACATTATCAGTCTTTCTCCTGTAACATATTTTAAGAAAATATCACCAGACTTGTGGAAAAGTTTTGAGCTTTAGCAGTTCTAGCTTAATATAGTGTTTTCAATAAACTTGTGATGAATGGTGAACTGGGAAAGGGCAAAAATATACCTGTGTTTGGAGTCTTTTAATGCATTATTGCCTTGTTGTAAAAAAAGCACAGAAGCAGAATCATAGCAAGCTGGGGCTGGATGTTTTGAGATTTACAGAAGTGTATCTATAGTTTCTGTCTGAGGGTAAGAATTTTCTGTTCTGTGCTTTTCTCTGTGCCTGGTCCAAGTGTCACCTGGCCCATGGTGGTTTCAGATGTTTTTCTCTTCCCCTACAGTGTCTGAATGGGCACAGATTTCTTTCCGGTTAACATACAACAATCTCATGTTGACTACTGAACTCTGATCTTTGGCTGGATGCATGCTTGTTTCTTTAAGCACATGCGGTGCGGAGTAGACCTGGAGTTGGATAATTAGTAAGAGCTGGATATTATTATCATTATTACTACTACTTGAAAGGGTCTGTATTATTTTGCACAGCAATGTGGTCACCTGGCAGCAGGTCATTAGCATTTTAGGTTTTTTTCTTCATAACAATGCACAACATGCTAATTAGAGGGTTTTGAAAGCTAAGCAACCTGTTTCAAAATCAGAAATTTTAATTTGCAGCTTTAATGGCTGTATTATCATAACTGGCTTGGCTTGGAAAAGAGAGGGAGAGAAGCACTTCTCATGTTCCAGTAGCAAGGCCCAATATAAGAGAGGCTGACAAAATTAAAAACCTTATAATTTGACCTTTGCTTGGGATAAAAAGCTGTTTCATAACAATTTCCTTTTGTTCTTTGTTTAAGCCATTACTCCAAAAGGAGTCTCCGATTAATCTAAGTAAATGCATCATTACAGTCCTAATCCATGTCCTTCTGTCAGTGTCTGTTTTAATTAAATAAGAAACACTAGCAGAAAGATATCATGCACAAAGCTGTGATTGGAGGAAGAGTGTTGTTTGATCAGAGTGAGATTAAAAAAGGCTTTACTGTTTTGTTCTTTTGCTTTAGATGCCATAATGTATGTTAAAGGAAGAAAACTTGCCTAATATTTTAGCACATTGCTGCCCATTATGTTATCAAAATAACCAGATTTACCAATGAAGCTGTCCCAGGCATCCAATTAATTATATACAGAACATTGACAGACAAGTGGTATGGCAACTTAGTTAAAATAATCTGACCCATCAATGTGTTTGGGATTCTATACACAATTGGTCAGAGCCAGAAATTGTATTCAAGTTGCAGGTTTTTTATAGTAAGTCAAGCATTGAGTAAAAATATTAATGATCTTAGGTACTTTCTTTCTTTTAGTACTTGTGGCTCAGAAATTGTAAACATGATCTGTTGCAAGCCCCTGATTTTTTTAAAGTATTTTTATTTCTCACAAAATCAGGGTAATTATTTTAAAGTGATGAAGAATCCATTTCATAAATGTTGTAACATCTAGATAGTTAATACTGCAAAAGCAATACATATGTAAGAGTCTCTTCCTCAAGGTAGTGTTTCAAGATCCCTGTGGTGAGGGTTTTCTCCCATATCCAGGCCATTATTTGATGTAATGAAAAGAGAAAGTGTGCAACACAGAGACTGTTAATTAATTTAGCCTAACAAGATGAAGATAAATGAAGCAAAGCATAGATTGAATGAAGCAAGAGGTCTTATTTACAATTTAATACTTCTTTATATTAAGCATTTTTCAATTTACAAAAGAAAAGACCCCAAGTTTAAAGAAAATGTGTTGTGTGAGTACATGCAAGACAACTTGACATTATGCGAGCAGTTCTAAGGGCTGCTGGAAATACCTTTTGGGTTAACCTTTAACTTTTAAGTTTTTTCCTTTCTTTCCTTTTCACAATTTTTTCCCATTTTGATTTACAATATGTTGATAAGAATAAGAAAAATTTTAAACCTAAACTTTTTGCTATTGAACTAAATAGCAAAGTACCAGTGGGCCCAGATTCTCTTGTTTCTGATTGTTTATATTAATATAGAGTCATAACCCTGTTTTGAGCAATTTGTGTGCAGAAAAATGCATCAGGATAGGTAACTGTACAAAATGCAATAAAATACAGTTTAAATTTCTCTTAATTAAAACAGGGCAAAAGTAAAGTGTAAATTTGTTATTACTTGTATGTTTTCAATTGCAAGGAAAGCTAAGAAGGGAATCCAAGAAAATGTTAATTAACAATGATTTGATATAATAAAACTATGCATTTTCCTATATTGGAGGATATTTTTTTTTTCTTAAGATCGTGTTAATCTTAAGCATTTTGTGAAAAGCTGTAGATTTTACTGTCAGTTAACACCCCTTTGCAAGTTCATAAGATATTCCAGGGATTTTAGGCATCTCTTCGCCCCAGACTGTCCAAAGCTAACAGTAAGCTACAGTTTATATCAACTGAGTCACTACATCTCAAGGTGTATTAGCTTTCAAACTAAAAAGCTTAGGGTATAATTCTATAGAAGAAGTGTAGAAAAAATAAAGTATGTAATTTTTAGTATCTAACGAACTAACCAACAGTCCTGTGTTGTGACTGACTTAGGCATACCTTTATAATTTTGATCTAAACACAGAATGCTAAACGATTACCAATTATATTGTCTTTTTTTTCTAAATTTTTTAAAATAAAACATCTACCTTTTTACAGATGAATTGGGTCTGTCCACTATTTGACCTTCCATCGTTATTTCTGTCTGCAAAGGAAGTGCCTGCCCTCCTTTTGCAGTAGCTAAACAGGACAGTGTTATCTAGTGTCACTACAGGCAGTGGTCTCTACAAATAGCATTATTATGGTCCCTGTGTTTTTATCTTGGGGGTCATGAACAAATCAATGCAACTGCTTCTAAGGATTTCAATAAATAGGACTTTTTATCCAGACAATTGCCTTTTATATTACTTTTAAACAAAACTACTAGTCCATCAAGAGTTTCAAAAGGAAAACAATCCTACAGAGTGCTGGTATGGCAGCACAGACCAATCATTATGGCACCCATTCTCCAGTCCTTTATTTTTCAAGTCCACAACAATAGGTTGTTGATTCAATGGACAAGACCAGAACAATTAAGTTCTCTGTTTAGCAGCAGTGCAGCATTTTAATGCCCTCCTCTAATAATGGTCTCATTATTGTTATTCTAAGACTGGGCCTCAGAAGGAGGAATATTTGCTGGAGGTACGTCATTATTTTGCAAATTTCGATTAGCTCATCATGTTGTCTGTACTGTGAAAATGGTAGCTAATTAGGGCAGTCAGTTAGACTACCAGCTTTTGAGCTTATGAGTTAAAAGGTAGCACACTTGATAGGCCAATGATGTGAAAAAGGTGGTAAAAAGGGGGATTAGAGCTGTTGCCTTAGTAACTCTAACTTCCATCTGTGCTGGAACAATGGACCTGTGTTTCTCCCCCACCTTGGTGTAAAAATTGGTTTTGTTTTGAAAGGAGAGGGCTTTTTATGACAATCTGGAATTCAGCCTAACGGGTGTAGTTTTAGTTGTTAGGAGAGACCATTGGAGGATAGGAAAGATGAAAGGTCATTGTCTCTGTAACAATAGTGGATTGTTCTGTCCCATTATTTCCAGCCAACCACTCAGTCAGGTGATGGAAGAGATAGATACCACTGGTTTAGTCAGGTGGAACAGGAGAAAAAGATAATGCACCTTTTAAAGAACAAAAGGTAACTATAATTTGCCTTTATTAAACAAAGTTGCACTTATTTGTGACCATCCTCTGAAAGGGGCTGTTTACTGACTTACTGTTCCAGCCTGCTTTGTTCAGCACTGCCCCTGTAGGCCATCACATCTCTGGGAAGCAATCCAATGTGTTAGAAAATGTTGTTTAAGCTTTCTTCCCATGAAGAGGAGCCCCAGGAGTAGCACTGATGTGATGCCCAGCAATAAATTTAGTTGTTGTAGCTTTCTCACATTCTTGGTGTTCTTAAAAGGTTTTCTTTCAAATACGCACACAATAAAATTAGCTATAAATATGAAATAAATTTGCTTCAACACTTTATAGCATTTTATAATAAATTCTACAGCACATATTATAGAAAGTTTACAGCAAACTGTATTAGATGTTACTGAAGAGAGAGAGCAGTAGATAGAGAGCAGAGACCTATGGTTGTGTAAAAATAAATTTCCTATAGGACTACTGTTATGCAAAGGGAAATAGATAGTCTCTTCTGTGCTATGCAGTAACTTTTGGAGACTCTATACCTTTGTCTAAGGAAAAAACAAAGGTACTGCAGTAGTATCTAATAAAACAGCTGTAGCAAAATTTATCAGGAAAGTCCTGAGTCACTGTCTTCCAGAAGAGTAAAAAAAAAAAAAAGATACTTTCTTATGATTACTCCATTTTGCAGCACTATGTCTCAGTCATCTATGCAATAAGTTTATTTTTCCCAATCATAGCACTTCCTAAGGTCCAACTTATATCCCCCAAACAAAGACTAGTTTCTTCAGGTCGGGATTTCCAGAATGTTTCACCCTCCTATACTAGATCTCTACACCTCTTTACAGGGTTGGCTGTATAATCTTTTTACTCATTTCACAACAGAGCTGCCAAAATGTTTTGAATTCTGATGAAACTGATAAAAGGGATGCAGTTTTCTACTACTACCTTTGAAATATAAAATTACATGTAATTGTTAGGTATCCCATCTTAAACTATTTTGACCTCATTTGAACTTGCCTTTTTAGCTATTCTGGGCCTCTGTTATCTCATTTTTACTCCTGGCCACTCTTGCTCTTGCTTTCTGACAACACAGATAGACAGGCTTGCACTAACTGATAAGTGTGGCAATTTCTCAGCACACTGTTCAGTAATAAAAGATGTTATTTTCAGAATTCAGCAGGCATTCATTATATTTAAACACACACCGAAGATGAGAGGTTAAGCAGTAGCTTCATGGGAGTGTGCTGTCTTATGAGCCATTGGACTTTACAGCTTTCAGTTTGTTGATGCATTGCTTTACTGGCTCCTAGGTTTAGTAAGTAGAGTTTTTAGGAGAGAGAAAGTAATCTTTTAACTATTTATGATCTTTTAGCTTTTTAAGAAAATATATTCTTAAACTTTCTCTTTAGCTTGCTAATTAATTGTCATGTATGTACTTCATATGTTTTGTTATTTTTTTGTATTAAAATGAAGTGAACATTGGAGGCTGCTTATTTCAAAATGGGAGCCCTGCAAAGGGTTAACCAGCAGAGAATTACAAATGAACTATCAGGAGAGTTGATTATTAATCCAGCAAGAGAGAAAATATCCTTCCAGTTAGCAAGAATTAGTACCTGAAGAACTGATAATATTGTTCAGGCTGTCGGTGTGGAATGGCAAAGTCAGGTAAGCTAGACATCTTCTCAAAGAAATAAGTCTTTTCTTTCTGTTTTGTTTTTGGCTTTGTTTGTTTTGTGGGTTTTTTTTTTTTTTTTGTAAGAGAGAGTTTTAAAAGAATCTTTGTTGATTTGCTTAAAATTATCTGCAAATGAAACAGCATATGCTGTTTCTCAGTTTCCTCAAATGAATGAAAGAAATGAAAATTGTGCTTTAACTTTGGTAAGAAGATACATTTCTAAGCTATGAAGTGTTTGTAGCAGTGAAATATCTTAACAATTTTTTACTTGTTTGTGGTTACGTGTGAGAACTCATGGCAAAACCTGAAGGGTTCTTTGCAATTACAAACTAATATATTACATAAGTCTGTCTTTAGTTGTGCCTGAACATATGTGGAGGTTTACAGAAACTTTTATGTTGCTGAGCTCTTTCAGAGTTATTGGACTTCAATTTTCACACTGTATGAATGATTTATTCAAGTTTGTTTTGATATTGTGAACACATTTGTGTTCATTAAAAAGTTTTTTTTGGTGGGGTTTCAAAAGTCTGTGATCTGGGGTTAGAAGGAAATGGATGTTTGGTAAACATACTGCTGTGTTTATACAGAGAAATGCAAACCAAACCATTAGATCAGTTGAAAATAATCTTCTTACAGTGTTGGTAATTTTCTGAAGACTGAAAGCTCTTGTCTTAGGTTAAACTTTCAAATTTGTCTGTTATATTTGTCCTGCTGACACTAATCAATAGGTGTGACAAACATTTATTTTTTCAATGTAGTCTTCACTATTTAGTTTATTATAAGATGTGTGTAAAATCTTAACTAGTGGCCTAATGCTGTAGAAATTAGGAAGTCTGTGTACAGTATTTAATGACTTTCCCTAAGTTGTGTGCTGTTACTGAAATTAGCAGCATTTAAAAGAAATCCTGATTTGCTTGTAGAGTGGAATTCAGTATGCGTATGATGTTAGTACAGTACCTGTCTTGGTGAAAAAAGAGTTTACTTTCTCCAGATTTTAGCTTATATCTATGAAATAGCCTGAAAGCTACATAAAAGGGACTGTGGTGTTACAAGTATGAAAATAGTGATGAAAACTGAAAGCAATCCAAATTCGAAGGCTGAGCCCCTGTAGCAATTTAGTTCTATGTAGTAACATTTCATGAGCCATGCAGAAAGGAAGAAGCTTTTTGATTTTGAGAATGGGATTAAAATACAGCCTAGGGGCAAAGGAGAAATAGAAACGAGGGAAGCAGAGGCAGTGAGGAAAGTGAAACAGAAAAGTGGTATTTGTCTGACAGGCTTCATTGTCTTGTGTGTGACTTTGGCCTACTCAAGGAGAGAGACAGCTGGTGGCCAATTTTTCTGAAGGGCCGCTCATCATGTTAGAGTAAATTAAAATCCTAGAATTTGCTGATGATGGAGCTAACAGGGCAACAAATGGTGGGATTTTGGAAGCTGTGCTGAATATTCATATATAAAGAGAGGCAAATAAATTCTTGTGGCATATTTTATCTGAGTATTTGAAAGAGAGTGGGGTCCACACAAATAATCTGCTTTGTCTGAATTTGAGCACCAGCATCTAGGAAATACATAAAGAGCAAGAAAACTAATGATGAAAAAATTATCACACAGGAAATGATATACGTAGAAAAAACAAGATTGTAATTAGTGGAGGAAAGTAAGAAACTGATTAGAGAAATGAAATTTCCCAGATGTTTAAGGAAAAAATGAAAGTTAAATTAGATAAGCTCTTTTAACTAGTATTGGAGGAGAATGCTTGCTTCAGAATGGAAAAGCTAAACTTAAAATTAGAAGAGCTGGCAACTTGAGTTTAGCTTAACTGTTTTCCTGCACGAGTGACTCTTTGGAATGCTCTGCTTAGAATATCATCAGTGTAGTGCTATTGGAGAAAAAAAGCCAACAAAATGAAACTCACTGTATGCTTATTTGGAATGATTAAGGCAATTGTATTACTTCTGTATGTATTAACCTGGAAATTAGACAAATTGTTTAGATTTTGAAGTAGTATGTCAGGATTTCTTGTATTTTGTATGTATATGTAGTTGACATCTGAGCTCTCTGGTTCAACAGACTTTAATAACCGTATTAAAATATATTGTAAGTATTAGCTTTTGGCAGAATTGTAAATTATCAAACTCTACCTGCAACTGAAAAGAAACAGTCTTGCTCCCCCCAACTGTAAGCCAGTGTAAATGAGCTGTTATTTAATTATTATAATTTAAATCAACTGTGATAAAATGAATATTCTTATATAAAAAATGGAAGTAAAACATATCAAGAAAAAACTGGGTTTTTTTGTGCGCATTACAGTGACTCATTTCAAATTCAACAAGTCATAGTGGAACCCATGAAAATGGCCCCCTGCAAGTCAGTTCAGCATGGCTCTGCAGCTGACATGATCCTTGCTTTTGTGTCAGTTTTAGCTTCTCACTTGTGTGTTCAAAAAAAAAGGGGGGGGGGAAGGGAAGAAAAAGTTGTATGTGTCTGGGGTAGATTGATAAGGACATCATCTGATTTACTGGAATTAGTTTGACTGAGTGGGGGTTTTATGTTAAATAAAAAAATTGCGTTTTCTTCAACACAGACTCCCAGCCTTTGTAGCTCATAGCCTGTTTAAAGGCTTGAGGTTGGTAAGTGATGGATTTCCAGAGGTCTTTGACATACATCTGGAAATAGCTGCAGTTTAGGGGAGGCTCCTGAAGCAGTCAGCCTGCAGCAAGCAAGCTGTTCCTCTCCCTACAGGGTTGGAACAGCAAGATGCAATGATGGGAGGGGTTGAGCATAAATATCTGTAAGTTGGTTGATTCTCTTTTTTATGAAAACCTGGTGGTAGCCAGAAAGAAGCTTGTCTACAGAAGCAGATGGCCAAAGCAAAGGTTGGGCCAGGTTATTTTTGTTCCTTGGACCACACCTTGTCTATGGTGACAGTACTGGAGAGAGAATGTGTTCCAGCTCATTAGGAGCTCAGTGAGGCTATATGGATAACACTAAAGTATTTTATATGATTCAGTGTAAAGCTGCATAGTTCAAGGACGCTGGTGTCTTATTAGCTATAGTTAAGGTCAGTTATCCACACAATGAGGGAGAAACTCTTTCATAAACAAGTAGATAAATATGGTGCAGCTGATGCTTAGCTGTGCTTCAGGCTGTTAGACTGCCAAAAGAGCTCATGAGCAACTCTGGTTTTTACAGAGTCCTTATGGAACATCAGCAGCTTAGAGTGGTCAGATGTAAAATTACAAGGTTGTGTCCTGAAAAAAGAATAAATCCAGGGGTAATTCACGACTTTTCATATAGGTCCCTATCTCTACAAGATATTAAAGAGGGAATATAGAAACATTAGAATTCTCCTTCTGGAAGAAAATAAATTGTAAAATGTTTGAACTGAAAAAAAAAAAAAAACCCAACCCAAAAAGCTACCTGGTCTAAACACCTGAATAAAACAGGCCTAGTGTCTTGTGGGATTTGGTTTCTGCACAAACTGCTAAGTGTTCCATGTTTTTCAGAAATGTCAGGTACATAGGTATTTATTACCACGCGATCCATGTCTGATAACACAGAGAGAATCCTCGTAAGACTTCATTTTGCCTTTTGAACTAGGATTTTTACTGTCTTGTGAAAAATAATTGTATTTTAAACAGCTACAAAGAAAGAAGAGCTTGAAGATTTAATTGAATCATGTGCTGCTAGAGGAAAGCATTTTCTTGCCCTTTTTTCCTCATCAGAAGTAGGAGTTACATGTGTTCCTAATTACACCCAACATATTCCAATAGTTTTTTTAAAAGACATACTCATGAAGCAGTGTATTTCTTGAAGACCCATTACTTTATTTTCAGCTACTAAATCTTGGAGCAATCAAGCATGTCATTTTTCACCATCTGAATACAGTTCTGTGGTAGTAGTGGATGATAGTACATAGCATCCGCAGAACTGTAAAATATAATCCCCTGACTGTCTTTACTACACAGGATTTGGTTGTATTTTTATATCTGCTAGAGAAGAATCTGTTGGTATTTCTTCCAAAGATAGTACAAATAAGAGTGCAGTTATTCCAGGTTCTTTAGATCAAATGTTTTAATTGTAGTAAAAACTCCCACACAAAATCAACCAAGCAAAGCCGACAGCAACTTTGCTCTAAATGTATTCACCCAAGTTTGTGAGTCAGAAGACTGTGGATTGACTGTTGTCCCACAAATGGGTCTATCTTACTAAGCAGAGTGATGAGATTATGATGTGCAGGTGTTTGATGTAGGAGGCAGTGGTGTTCAGAACAAAATGGAGATTTGTCAGGGTGCTTCTGCTTAAATAGGTCAAACCAATGAAACTCCCTTACTCTGGGAGGGGGCCAAAGCTGGGCACTTCAGCAGCAGCTATTGTGCACAGATGCCACTACTACTTCATGGCATCCTTTTGGCCTTTCCTCCTCTGAACAGAGATGGATAATGTAAACAGTATGTAACAGTTCGTCTGTCATTTAGTAGTTCATGTGGATGTGCAACTTTTCTGAATCTTTCTTGCCTGTGATTTTTCATACGCTGCTTTTTCTTTGAAAGCAGTATTTTTATTATGTTTTTGATTATTCTTTCTTTTCTCTACTTTTCCCATCAGTTGTAGTCCGTTTAATGCTATCATCTTCTTACAGAGCACAGTTTTGAGGGAAAACAAAGTAGCTGCTAGTGACCCCATGACAACTTGGTAAACCTGATTACTAATCTAGAGTGTTGTTTAATGAAAAAGCCAAAGAAAACCCTGCAGGAGAGAAACATTGTTTTGTTTCAAATTGCCATATAGGAAGGGAACTGCTGTGTTATAAGAAAGAGAATAATAAGCCTTCCTTGCTTGTCAGGATTCAGATCCAGGCATTTAGTGCATATTTGCTTAGACTTCCTTTTTCAAAAAAAGAGCAAAGTTTTTGAATTGATGTCGAAGTCAACTACAGCAATAATCAGTGATAGCAGCTTTTTGTTTCCAAGAAGATCAGATTCTGCTTTGAGCTATTGTGATATAGTTCTGCAGTTAGTGTATGGGTTAATAAGGATTATTCTCTCCTGCAGCCTACAGATGTGACTTATATTCTAGAGTTACTATGCCTTCTATCTTCTGCTGTCTGCTTTTAGCTGTTTGTAGCAAGCAAAGAAAGAGTAAGAAGTAACTATTTCATGTGCTGTTATCAATAATAATTTCTGCATTGCACAAGAAATGTTATTTTCCCATTTTCCTAAAGTTGTTGTATTCAGAGAATAAATTAGAAAGGAATCTTGGTGCCAGAAAATAAATTATTGAACCTTTTTCTGATTTTTTTTTTTTTTTCACTATTACATTATTAGCATTAAGCATACAATCAACATACCTTAGGTGGTAGATGATCATAGAAGTCACAGAAGCAAAATTGCTGGCACACTTTCAATAGCATAGAGGCATATTTAAGGAGAATGATACTTTATTTCACCTTTACTAGTGAAATATAACTAATATTTAGCAGAATTTCAATTAATCAGTCATGATATTCTGACTTTACTTCTGCAGCTCCAGCAGTACAGCAAGTGTTATAGTTGAAGAAATGTCTGTATGCCTGAATGCATCTTCATAAATTATTAAAAGCATAAAAAAAAGGTTGACTGATACCAGCCAAGTCTAGAGAGACTGAAACATATAGAAAGTAATTGAAAGAAAAAATAAAATTTGTTACTAAAAGATAGATTGCTTCATGAACCCATACTGTGGTTTTTAGGCCCAGACTAGGAAGTAATCCATGCTTTAGAAAATTTGTGAACCAACTATTGTGATCCTGCAATATGATACAATACATAAGTTATTGTAGTCTTCATTAGTAACAATTAACTTAGTGAATTCCTTCCTTACTATGTATATGTGTGTCTTCTTAAACAGCATATGCAGGTTATAGGTTTTTTTATCCACATATTTATGTCTGTGTATTTGTAACCCTACTCACAAACATATACAAGTCCATTTTGTCTGTTAGGTGTATTTCTGCATATGCAAATATGTATGTGTATTTGCATATATGAACACAAACACACACATGCATCTGTCTGATGATTGTTTATGTATATGTGCCTAGTCATGTCCTATATAATTATCATATTAATATTAGTCACAAAGCTGCACATTTCCTTATGCCTATTGTCCATCTAATATACCATTCTACTTTCAGAGATGATGTTCTAGAATTTAGAGGAATAATACACTATAGGCAAAAATATTGAGAATTTGTTAATAAAATCAGTAGTGGATTAGAGTGCTTATGATTCTTCCAGGCTGATGTTAGCAGTTTTATTTACTAAATGCATGGGTCAGTTATAGGATAGCAATGGACCTGTAAGCATCCCAGTGTTCTACCTTGCACTGTCAAGGATTCTAATATTAAACAGATAGAGAATTAGACATTGTGAATGTTTACTTATTGCCTAAAATATTTATAACAATTATAAAACTACTTCTACAGATTATAGAAATCCTATCAATATTCTTTGCCGATTTGTTTTTTTTTTCTTGTTTGTTTTTTTACAAGGGCTTCGAGGGAAAAGGTGTAAGAAAATCAGTTTCTTGGCAGTATCTCTAGTAGTACCATGCTCACAATCTTGATAAATCTCACCATGATGGACTGGTGCTCCGAATTTATGTAGTAGTCTGGAACGTAATTCCTTTTCTCATTGTTTCTGTGCATTCTCCTGTAGAATACCATAATATTTTAAAGTGATGTTATATTGTGAAAACAGAAAATAAACTTAACCAAAATAGCTTTCAGGTGCTTAGCTAGATTTTTATTTTTTTTTTTAATGTTAGCAAGTAAATTTTTTTTATAGCTTTTATCTATAAATGTTTCATACAAGAGTAAGCAAGTATTAACTCTGTTTTCTAGTATTAATCTTACTTTGCTGATCAAGCCTCTTTAGTTAGAAGGAGTGTTATCACTTTTCTGTCAAATAAAAGATAATAAAGTACACATACTTTACAGCTTGAACATATATAAAATATTTTCTTAGACCCTTGAAGTCAGTGGATAGGTGATCAACCCCGAAGTCACTTCTTTTTGTTTATATTCTGAGTGACTTTTCTGAAATATATTTGTTCATACATTTTTGAAAGTCTTAGATCAGATGGCCCTTAAATAACCTCTGTCAGTCTATAATCACACAGAGAAATATAGTTGAAGATCTAGAGAAATGTAATCCTTTGTTATGCAATTATTTTATATTAGTGTTTAGAAGAACATTTGGAGGTCAAAAATCATGCAACAAAAAGCATTCTAGAATTTACATCGTACATCAGCTGTTGATGAGTATAACATGCAATATAGAAATAAAGAATGAAGAGCCTAAGTGTACGCATTTCATTCTCAGGAAATTTTATCTATATAGGAAAAGAAGATCTGAGATAACTGCTTGAGGCTCTCGTTTGTCATTGATTACACCATTTGCCTTATAACAGAAACTGATTTTGGGGCAAACTACCAAATGATAGGGTTTTTTTATGTAGTAAATTTCACTCTCCCCGGCTAACTTTTTAAGCTGAAAGGTTTGCATTGTGGTGTGTATACTTACTTAATACTGTTTCTTATGCAGAGACTAAGACTAAACACATATTTTTTTATAAAGCCCTAAGACAGAACTCTCCTTTTTTTCTGATCAGCATATTCTGCACTTCTTGTTTGTGCTGCTCTAAGCAAGCAATAAACTAAAGTGTATGTTTCTTTTTTTTTTTTTTTTTCCCCTGTAGTTGTTGCTATAAAAACACCGTACCTTAATGCATCAGTAATTTAAACAGCATTGCCATTGATGGCTTGGCTTTATTTTCCTGCTGATATTTAATTTTCTTTTTTTCCCAAACAATTTAAGAAAGCACTGGTTCTCATTGTATAGAGTTACACAGGTATTTTTTTCAGCGTGTGTTTTTTGAAAGGTTACACCATGAAAAACTCAGCAGACAAAAAGTCTTATTTCCTCACAAGATAAGTGTGGCATTCAGTGCAGCTTTCGTATGTATTTACAACAATATGTGATGGTCCTACTCCGAGTGAAGAGACCAAATAGTATCTGTCTTGAGGCATTGCTGGAACTCATGTGCAGTAAAGATTTTCTAGTGGCCTGAAATTTAATAAAGCTCCATTTATTGTACACTTGTACATTTGTGTTCAGTAGTGACCTGAGGATCATGCACTAGTAATAGAGGGACATAAAAAGGTGCTTGTATTCTGGTTTGGTTTCAAGAACTTTATCCTACCTAGCAGCTTTTTGAAATCAGTTCCATATACTCTTTTTTCTTATGTCGTATTTAGTAGTATTTAATACTACTGGCATAGCTGAGGGCCCAAGTCTTTCTCTCTAGTCCGTAGAATGGACTTTGCTTATAAATGGCATCACATTACAAGGTCAGGCACATAATTTTCATAGTTAAAAATAATGTTGGATCAACATTTTTAATACATTGGTTTGTTATCTTCTAGCCTTCTGATAGTGCCAATTTTCCTCTCTGCTCTGTAACAAACATGGAATAGTTATCTGACCTTTGTTATCCCATTGTTATAGTTTACAGGTTGATAACCGTTCTATGAGCTATGAAATGTGGTCCTACCCCTGCTGCATTCCCTGAAATAAAGAGAAAAGGAAAAAACAAGAAAGGAAAAAAGGAACCCTGCTCCAGTAACCATTAAATTGTAGGGTGATCTAGAGATAAAAGCAGAATCTCTTTTTTGCTTTTCAAATATTTGCCTGGCCTTCAAAAGATATTTGCCTTTTGTGTTTACACTGGATTTATTTTTTTGGCCTACATGCAGAAAGAGAATGATACAATAAAGAATAATGGACAATAGAGAGGAAAATGCTCTCAGCTTTCACATCTAGCATGTAGTTTTACTTCAGGTTTATTTTTTTTTTAATCTTTTATGTCATTTAAATAGAAACTGCTGAGTATTGTAAAGGGTTGTAAATGTGAAAGTATCAGATGAAGTACAATATAAGAAGACTATCTACAGGTTGGCAGGCAGTAATGAGAGTTGGCAAAGTGCCAGGAACCTTTGGTACCTCAAGTTATTCGTCTGTGTGGCAGAACAATGTCAGGCTTCAAAAGCCAGTGTTCTGTCATTTTCAGAACTGCTTTTTGTTCCTGAAAGAGGCAGGTGAGGTTTGCATCTGTAAAGTTGTATAAATCTTCAACAAGGCAAAACGAAAGATGTTTTGGTCAAAATCTGAAGTCTGTGTCGTATCATCTTCAGTTCTTTCATTCTGGACGGCATTAAGGCTTCCTTGGAACCTGCATTGTCCCCTATGGATTTGTTTTTGTTGAAAGAGGAGGCTTTCAGAAAGTTTGTATAAAATATAATTTGATGTAAAAGCTCATATTCAAGGGAAGCACTGCTTTGGGACAGTGACCTGTCCTAAAGTTAACTTCTCTTTTGCTCAAATCAGTCCTTTTTTTGTGTTACACACTACCACTGCATCATCAAGATGGTTTTGTTAAAGTCTTGAAATGGAGGTGTTTCCCAAATCTACTTACTGTAACACTAAACATTTTTTGATGCTGCTAACTTGAAAGCAAACATAACCCAATAATTTAATTGAAGTATCTTGATTAACGTGCTTTAGACCCATGTGCATTTATAATGTATAAAAATATATTTCACCACATGTATGTCATAAAGCTCTTAGCATGTTACAGTTTGTGAAAATTACAGTCAGTTAACAATGTGTCAGCTCCCCACTGTGTGCTTTGTAGGATGCTGAATGGGTGTTACATGATTTATTTGCTGGATTTTGCAGGTTTTCTGTAGCGTGTCAGATGCCTTGCTGATTGCTTGGTGAAGCCTAGAGCATGATCTCCCTCCTGCAATGTTTACTTTAAGTCAGTCTACATTTGCTTAAAAGTATGACAGTCTTAAAACCAGATAACCTCAAAACTTTCACAAAAGCCTCTGTATGTTTTACTGAGAACGTTTACAATTTAGATATATGTTTGTGTGACAATCATAATTTACTTCATAGTTCTTAGAATTGCAAAGAATGGATTGTTAATAGAACAAATATAATCTTGCTGGAGTGATAATAATACTGCAAATAATTTATTTATTTGCCTGGGATTTGGGGTTGTATTGAGATGTTACTTAATTAGCTTATTGACACTATCCGTAATACAGTTAGAAGGATTCTCTCTACTTTCATCACTTTTGCTCATGTATCTCCTTGACTTCTTTATCTTCTCATTCTTTCATTAATAGAGAGAACTGATATGCTATATTTATAAAGATGAAGTGTTGTTTCCCACCTACAGAATTAGGAAGTGGTAATGCCCCGTTCAATTTTAAGTTCTGTTTATTCATTACCTTTCTGGTGATTTTTTTCATGTTGTCTTTTAGGATTGCAGATTCTGTTTAAATGTTTGCATTCGTATCCTACAGCACACAGACTTGAAGATTAGTTAGAAGGTGTAGAAATACCTGTTTTCAAAAAGTGTAAAATTCTGAAGACAGTTGATGACTGGCAGTAGAAATTGTATGAGTCTCAGGATGGAAAGCCATTTGAGCAAGGTGTAGGTCTCTGTGGTGCTCTAGTGCACTGCCATATAGTATGTTAGGCCAGGATGATACGGTTTAAACTGGATGGGTGGATTTCTGTGTGACTTCGCGATGCATCTAACACCAACTTGTATGACAGTTTTAATAGGCAAAGAAATCGAAGGAAGCTTATGAAAAGAGAAATTGTGTGAGTTAATGATTTAAGAATTGTGGCTCTCGTCTAATGCTAATAAAGGTCTCCGACATTATTGAAATAATTTGCTTCTGTATGTTTGCATATACTATCTTGAATGAGGTATATGTTTATTTCTGGCTTTCACATTTAAATCTGTGAACACAGTAAGAGCTCAATGAGTTCTGGCAACAATAGTCTTATAATAAAAAGATTCTGAGAACTTCCTGGCAAATGGAAGGAGTCATTCATCTAACAAAACTAACAGATAAAGAAACTTGCCAGAGTTGTGAAGAATCATTCTGCAAAGGTCACGTAGAGTAGATTAGACCAAAATCAAAATATTTTGGGGATAGTTTGGGATTTTGGGAGGTGATTAAGAATGAGGTTTAAGATTTTGATCTAACTTTGTTTTAAGAAGATTTTCTTTTGAAATGCACATTTCAGATCGAAACTTTGTTTTATATCTGATGTACAGTAAAATCATGTGTATTGTGAATTATAGGCTGTAATTCCCTGTCTGGTTTCTACTGATAGAGGGTATCAGGAGAGTGAGACAAGAAAAATTTTTATCTTCTCCAAATAATTATTGATGGAATTATAACCCTGTTTTGTTTCTGTTCCTCTTTCCCATTTTGTGTGTAATTATGTATACAAAGAAGGTGTGATAGCAGTTTCTAGAATTAATATTGAACATTTATGTTTTAAAATTTCTCTTAATTTACACTTTCTCCATACTCCCTTCTTAATGTAAAATTTACTTTTCTTGCCTTTCTTATAAATCCGTATTTATTTTGTATTGGTTTATTTCAAAATATGTGTAGTGTGGGCAGTGTTTATGGAGCTGTCCTATAGTGTTTTTTAGCTTATGAAAATAGAATCATAGAATAGTTAGGGTTGAAAGGACCTTAAGACCATGTAGTTCCAACCCCCCTGCCATGAGACACCTTACAGTAAACCATGCCACCCAAGGCTCTGTTCAATCTGTCCTTGAACACCGCCAGGGATGGAGCATTCATAACTTCCCTGAGCAGCCCATTCCAGTGCCTCACCATCCTAATAGTAAAGATTTTCTTCCTTATATCCTGTCTAAACTATTCCTGTGTAAGTTTTAACCTGTTACCCCTTGTCCTGTCACTGGAGTCCCTAATGAAGAGTCTCTCCCAGCATCCTTGTAGGCCCCCTTCAGATACTGGAAGGCTGCTCTGAGGTCTCCATGCAGCCTTCTCTTCTCCAGGCTGAACAGCCCTAACTTTCTCATCTTATCTTCACACGGGAGGTACTCCAGCCCCCTGATCATGCTCATGGCTCTTCTCTGAACTTGTTCCAACAGTTCCATGTCCTTCTTATGCTGATGACACCAGAACTGCGCACAATACTCCAAGTGGGGTCTCACAAGAGCAGAGTAGAAGGACAGTGTTACTTGTATGCAGCATGAAATGGTGATTTTCCTTCTGTCTTGTGTTTTCCCTTGTTTTAGTTTTTTTTTGGCTGTAGTTGTATTTCTTTGTGGAAGGTGAATCCCAATATTCACTAACAGGCTGAAATGGCACACTGCTGGGACACATCCTGGTCATTTTTATGGCATTTCTGGCAAATATAGAGAAGGTGCTGAGCAGCTACTCAGTTTGTCAGGCACGTTAATTGGCCTTTCACTGGTCTGAGCTTAACCTGGTCTCTACTCTCATTTCAACATGCTGAGTCCTTCTCTTCTTTCTCTCTTTCCCTCCCCACTCTGTGCCCCAAACCCAGTGCCTGGTAAAGCCACCTGGTAGAGCCCTAATATTTGACCCTGTTACTGGCCATTCAGAAGAAGGATGAGCGAGAGTGGGTCTGTAGCCTCAGTCCCTCTTTTGAAAGGCTGGTTGGAGTACAGGCTATTGGAGTGGGTGGGTGTCTGTAGTGTGCGAACTGCGGGAACAGGAGGGGAATTGTGGACCCATTCCCATTGGTGACCCAGGACGTCTGCCTAGTAAAGCTGCACCTTAAAGTACCTTAAGTGAAATCCTGATTCTGCTGAAGTCACTGGGCACTTACGCATTAATTTTACTCCAGCAAGCATTTCACCAGTAATTTTTATTTTGCAGCTGTAGCTGGGGGGGAACCCTGGACCAAGATGAATGTGACTTCATATTGTGAAATATGTTCTCTGCTAGTTTCATCCTTGTCTTCCTCCCATCTGAATAACTGTAAATGATGTTCTCTGTTAATAAGTATGTACTTTGTCTAAATTGCATGTATTTTTCTTTTGACATACATACCATGTTACTATTAATCATCCCCTTCTGCTCTTTACTGTACAAAGACACTGTTGTGCTGATGGAACATATTTAATCTTTGGTATGTTGTATTTTAGTTCTATTGTTGCTTTCTCATTTCTATATGGAAAACCTTTCTTTATTGACTCTTAAATCATGGGTTAAGCACTTATTGAAAACATGTTCAGTCTATACTTGCTAGAGAAAAAAAGTTCTTTTAAGGTTTTAGGCTAGGCTTATACAAATACTTCACTATACAGTAAAAATTCAGAGGTCTCCTATATGTTATCTAAAGCTAGAAATATACCCAATTACTCAACAGCACATCATAAAAGAGATGCATGCTATGTTCATGTCTGTCAGTGCCTTAAGTCATCACTCTACAGCTGTTTTTAAATTCTCTTTTTATTGAAACCAAGAAACAAAACAAAGACAAAAAAAAAAAAAAAAAAAAAAAAAAAAAAGCAAAACCAAAAAAAAATA
>JAOEHX010048548.1:0-24619 GCA_025448015.1 Bolborhynchus lineola | reverse complement strand
AGGCCAGGTTGGACATAGCCTTGGGTGATATGGTTTAGTATGAGGTGTCCCTACCCATGACAGGGCAGTTGGAACTGGATGATCTTGAGATCCTTTCCAACCCAAACCATTCTGTGATTCTATTATCAAAGGGCTGAAGCACCTCTGCTCTGGAGACAGGCTGAGAGCTGGGCTTGTTCAGCCTGGAGAAGAGAAGGCTGAGGGGTGATCTTGTAACAGTTTTCTAGTACTTAAAGAGGGCTACACAAAACCTGGAGAGGGACGTTTTACAAAGTCACGTAGTGACAGGACAAGGGGAGATGGTTTTAAATGGAAAGAGGGCAGCTTTAGATTAGACATTATGAGGAAATTCTTTACTATGAGGGTTGTGAGACACTGGCACAGGTCGCCCAGAGAAGTTGTGGCAGCCCCATTCCTGGAAGTGATCAAGGCTAGGTAGGAGAAGGCTTGGAAGGGTCCATCTTGCTGCATTGTACCAGCCAGACAGTCTTGCTCCACAGGTGAGACCCGGGAAAGACTACACTGGTCCAAACTGGCCTACTGGTTAAAGGAAAGGGTGCCCCTCTGGGTAGGCTCTGAGCAGCTAGAGCCTTACTTGATGCCTCAGTTTCCCCACCACCACAGCAGGAAAAATAATCCTGACCCATCGTGCTTGCATGGAGCTGGGAGGTACTTGTTAATGTTTGCAAAGTGGGTTTGGCTCCTGTGATAGAGCAAGCCAGAAATGTGAAGGTCATTATTATTAGTGGGATTAAAGCAGTTTAACCAAGAGTGAGGGGGTACAGGTGAATGTAGCAGCTGCTCAGCAAGAAATCGCACACATACCCCACCTCAAAATAGTGATGAATACTACAATTATGGCTCATTTTAGAAACACTGAATGGAACTAGAGGGTGACCAGAGTGCCCTCTAACACTTCTACCCCAAAAATACCCTCCCTGAAGGCAGATGGGACCGTAGTAGGCTGTTTCTGGAGACACTGTACGAGGTGTCAGTGCTCATCAGCACATGTACGTATCTCCTGGAATCACTTGCCAGCACAGAGGTCTTCATCCACAGCCCGCCAGGTCCTCACCATGACCCACTGGGGAACTACAGAATCAGGCAACCTCCACAGAACAAAAATCTCCTTCTTTTAAGTTTGCAGGTTGTCCATTTTTTTTCTTTCCTCCTTCCAAAACAAAAGAGGGAAAAAACATCCTTATCTCAGCAAGCAGGGTTCAGGAAAAAGCTACTGGTCTTTTGGACTCGGTGAGTCCCCATTGCTAGCCTCGCTTGTCACAGAGAATTTATCAGCCAAACACAGTGCTGGTATAATGCGCCATACAACTAGTGCATAAACAAACTTCAGCATGATAAATGCCCTGCTTTGAAGCCATAAAGTTATTAGCTAGTGGCTGTTAGCTACTGCTTAGCATGGGACACACTCCTTCCATTAACCCCTGGGTGTCCCGTCCACACTCAAGGGCAGGAGGATCTCCAGAGAGCACCTCTGTGCAGTGGGAATGCATGGAGGGATCTGGTGGGCAGGGATGCTCCTGCGGGCACTTATCTGTGCATGTTATAGCTGTCATGAGGACTAGAGGAGCGAAACGCTTGCTGGAAATGGGGCTCTGAAAGCTGGCAGCCCCTCACTGCCCTATTTGAGACCTTCTGCGCCTATGAGGCAAATGCAGAAGGGAGAAGGACCATGGTGGTTACGTATGTACCCATCTCAGACCCTCTTGGGCTGTGCCTGTTTGAGACATGGGTTGAGTTGGGGCTGGAGGAAGGCAGTCGCTCCTCCTGTGCCCATTTTCACCTCAGACAAAGTGCCACTGAAGTCCCTAAAGCAAAAGGCCCGCATTTTTCTGGCAGCAGCCCGGCAGTGAGCTCCGGGAGGTGACGAGAGTTCCCCTGCTGCCGGAAGCGCACGGCTGCCTGCAGCCCCACTGGGGGCTGGGCTCTGTCACCCATCGAGGTCCTCCGCTCCCCCAGGCCACCTCCTGTCCCCATACCACGCTCAGGTACTGTACCAAGGCAGAGAGCTGGGAGTGCTCGGGGTGGCAGCGGGTCTCTGGTACTCAGCCCGAAGCACAGATGGGGTTATACCGCACACAGCCCAGAGCCCCGGTGAGAGACGCTGGTGGCCGGGGGCTAACTCCCATCCCTCTCCCAGTAAAACCTTCCCTGCAAGGAGGCAGGAGATGTCTCAGCCGGGCCAGCTGGGGGGCAGCAGGACTAGAGGCTGCCTCAGTGCCTGTTCCTCATTAGAAGCCTGGTGTTGAAGAAACTCATAATTAAAGCCCTGAGTATTAATTAATCCCAATGACCCTCCTCTCATTCTCCTTCCCCTGCTTCCACAGCTCAGGAGGTCAGTCAGCATTAGTAACACATGCAAGTAGAAGATGGCAAGCTCACTGAGTGGGTTGGCAGACCCTGGGCCGTGTCTCATGTTCAGAGCAGCCGGAGGTGCCCTAACACATCCCACCAGCATGGTGTCCCTTCCTGGCCTCTTCTCTCATGGCTGGGCTTGGATGGGGACACACCTCACTCACTTAAACACCATCAGCACCTTGGGGACAGCACTTAAATGAGCTGAAACATCCCAGAATGAGCAGAGATGCTTTTATGCTAACTCTGCCTGTGCAATCCCTTACACAGCGGCTAAGGGCAGATCCCTGCATCCCAGAGGCTGAGTTGAGCCTTGCTAGAGATTACCTACCCTTAGAGAGCAGCCAGCCCAGCCCAAAAACCACCACCGAAAGGTCTTTGAGCATCCCATCTCTGCTACCCAGAGCTTGTTTGGGTCTTTAAGAGCCTCAGCACTAAGAAGACAGCCATGGGGCAAGGAGAGGACATGGAGACCTTTTGTGCAGCATGGTCCCTCCACCCTAGGGCTGTCTATGCAGATTCCATGCAGTATCCATGCTGCTCAGGGCATGGATGTAGCCCCTGGTAAGGCCATGCTCGCTCTAAAACACTGCTCAGGCACAACCCACAGACCGCTGTGCTACAGAGAGCTGCTGCAGAGCAAGAAAGCAAGATATGAAATAAATCCAAACTTTTCTGACTCCCTGGCAACAACCAACTGCTTCCCTCATCTGATTTCTTCCCCCCTTTTCTGCTGCAGCAATAAAAAGGGGAAAATCAACATCCAAATGATCTTGTTTATGGCAACTAAATAAGCTGCATGTGCTTAATCCGTTAGAGTTTAATGAATTTACGACTTGCTTTGGAATTTGACAAGGGCTGTAAAAGAGTAATTAACATTTATCAGTGTGGTTTTTACACACACCCCGCCCTCCTCCCGTCTCCCTTCCCTCCTCCTCCCGCCTGTCGCAGAGCAGCACTGGGTATCGGGGGGAATATAAAAGTGATCAATTAATTCTTAATAATCTCAGGGAAAGATTGTAGAGGCACAGTATGAACTCAGGGAGTGTCAATAAAGGTGCCAAAGGTTGGTTCCCCCCCTTCCTGGCGCTGCTGCAGAGGAATGTGGGGAGCCAGGGAGGGGACGAGGTGGATGAGGTGGACCAACCCTGCAACCCTTTCCTCCTCCATCACACTCCAGCAGCCTCCAGAGCTTTCTGTCACTGATGTGGTGGCTGCTGGGACATGGGAGTGCAAGCAGGGGGCTGGTGGCAAGCGGGGTCCCTATCTAATGCAGCAGCAATGGCAGTTTGGAAATGCAAACCTGATTGCTATGCCACCTGCTAGTTCTGTCCTGACAGACCGGAACCTGTTGAGAGCAACCCCAATTCCTCCCCATCATGACCATAGGGCAGCTGAGCATCTGCTTAGGTGGAGAGAGCAGGCAGCGATGCTGGCACCTGTGCTGGCCCCACTGTCACCCTGCTGTCACTTGGCACAGGCAGCTGATGCTGTTTCAGCTCTATTAGACATGAGGGAACACCAGCGCTGACACCAAGACAAGCGAGAGGGGCTCATACTCTCATACCTTACTTGTTCTTGGTGCTCCCAGATGCTTGGCTGCCATGGAGCAGGGCTGCAAGCAGGGATGCAGTGTGGGAGCTGCCAAGGGAACAAGTCCAGGCTCCCCTGCCAGCAGTCTCAGGGAAGTCTGAATGTGACCTAAGCATCCTGGGGGTTGTCTGTGCTGGGAACCCTGTGTGCTCTGCCCTGGGCTACCTTGCTCAGCAGCCCTGTGAGCCACAAAGCCAGAGGAGCCACAGCCACCACCATCCTAGTAGGTAGGACATGTCGCCTGTGATCGCAGCATCCTGCCTGTGTGTGACTGGAATGCAGGGAAGCCTGCATGCCTGGGCATCCATAGTAGAGAAAAGCGGTCAGTGGTCCTGGGGGACCGCAGGCTCCATGGAGGAGACAGAGAAGTATCTGGGCTCGGCTGTGGGGCAGAGGGTCCTGGAGACCCACAAACAAAAGCTCAGGATGATAAATCCTCAGGGGTTTGAGACTGTCCGGGGATCTGCTCTGGACAGAAACAAATTCTCCCTGTCGAGCGTAATGGCCCAGAAATAAGCAATGATGCAGGGATGGAGAGGGCTGGACCTTGGGGGTCTGGAAAATCTCCTCCCAGCCCCATGCTGAGCAGTGGTGGAGGTGAGAGGCTGGCTGAGACCCCTGTGCCAGGCACACACCACCAGTTGGATGGGGCAAGACTTGGGGTTTCTTGCCAGGAGGGAGTTATTCTTTAGCAGGATGAGTGCAGGACAGGCTGGGAAGAGAAGGAGGAAGTAACGGTATGAACTTGCTTTAATTTTACCTGAACTATGGTTCAAAGCCAGCTGGCTGCCATGGGCTGTGGGATCGGGCAGGGAGCAGAGCCTGGTGGGCAGTGAGGCAGAGTCCCCATGCAGGGCAAGGAGGTGAGGGAAGGAGGCTGTGGTGGAGGTGCTCAGTGTGGCCAAACTGCCTCAGAGCATCAGCAACCAGCAGCCTCTGAGCAAGGGTCTCCAACCTTGGGCAAGCTTATGGTGCTGGGGCTGCTTACACACACCTCAGACAGAGAAAAGGAGGCACAGGGAGGGCTTTCTGGTACCAGCACACCAACATGTGCTCTGCTCATTAGGCAGCAGGTCTGGGTCTCCATTGCATGAGTGGCACAGTCAACATCCATAGCCAAGGCTCTGAAAATCACTCATGGACCACTCACTGGTGCCTCATTCTCAGAGCGCAGTGCTCCTGCAGCCCTCTACATTGCCATCCAGGCTCCACCACCGACCTCCTGCATGACCCCAGGATCCCTCCTCTGCTGCGGAGGAGAGGATGCTGTGGGGCAGCAAGGGGGCAGAGAGGGGGCTGCGCTCCCCCCTGCCTGCACTGGCTCAGCTGCTCCCATGTCAGCCTGTCTAAACAGCACCTCCTCCTGCAGAGACCTCGCACGGGGGGTCGGCAACTCAGCATCTCTGGGATTTGTCATGGTAGTGCTGGAGTTATCAAATGGCAGCTTGGACCAGGCACCCCAAAGGGTTGGATCAACCAGACCCAACATCATCATCCATCTGCCAGGAAAGCAGCCTCTAGGGGCTGAGGACACAGAGGCACTCAGGTGGCATTGGGCTGGTCCTCCCTGGCTACCAACACCCTGCCTCACACCAGCCACATGGCTTCACCCTCATGCAAGGCTGGAACTCGTTAGTGAAGGAGCAAGGCTGTGATGGGGCGATGCTTGGCCAAGGCTTGCTGCTTTGCAACAGCACTAATGGATTGGAGACAGCCCAGCCATGCCCCCGCCTCGCTCCGCTCGGGCGCTGCTGGCAGTCCTAACAAAGAGCATTTATCCAGCTGCATTCCCAGTTTCTCCCTCTTTCCATTTCCCTTTTCTGTCCCCAGGTGTGACAATTTTAGTACCCATAAATAATAAGGTGGATGTTAACAATAACGGAACGTGCAGCCTCGTGTTCGCTTTCCTCTGTCTGCAGGAGACCTTCAGTCTCACTTCAGATGGCAAAAGGGTTAGAAAGAGTTAACAGGAGACTCCCAGGTCCCCTAAGTGTCTTGCCCCAGGTCTTAAGCCCATAAGCAGTGGTGCTAAAGATGATTTTAAGCCATGATTATAAGAAATCTATTGATCTTTTGGACTGTATCATGACAGATTAACCATTTTAATAAACCACCTATTAATCATGCATTAACCCTTCTCAGCTATCTGTACATTGAACACCAAATTGACAAGGGCATTGGGATTTCTAGGAGGATATTTGGAAGGGTAGGGAGGGGAGGTTTCTTTAGTTAACAACAACAACAACAAGAAAATAATGCAAACTTACAGAGGGGGAGAGTTAAAATCATACGATGAGTGGCAGTTGCAGACGCCTGGGGCCCTCTTTGGTTGTCGCTTCTATCTGGCAATCAATTGACAAGAAATTGAGATTATGAAACATTGTGCCTGTGATCAAGGGAGGCGGGTGTCCTTCCCCCATCTGAGGCCAAATCTCCACTCCCCATGGGAACCAATGTCAGTGAACGTCAGTGATTTGGCCTTTGGTAGATACTAGACAATATTGGCACACGTCCCCCAGCCCCACTGGTCTTTATGGCAAACTCTGAGCAACGATGCAGCATCCTGAAAGTGGATCCTAACGGAGCATCTAGATGCCCGTGCTTCTTTTCTGAGGAGGCTTGTCTCTAAGAGCCAGCCACTGGGAGGAAAAAGAAGGGGAAATGAGGAAAGCAAACACCCCCCCAGCTCAGGCCAGCAGCGAAGGGGCACAGGCTGCTCACCCCCTCTCCCTTCCCACCCTTGAAACCCACAGCACTGCCGTGGGTTGGTCTGGCTGATGGACTGGGACCTGCAGTGCCCTGGGGCCCCTCATGTACTCGCTGGGGAAGGGGCAGGCGCTGCTTCCTCCTGCCCCAGCCGTTGGAGCCTCAGAAACCACCAAGTCCCCGGTGCGTTAGGAGCTGCCTGGAGGCCGGAGCTTCCTGCAGGTGCCCCGGGCCCATGAATCACACCTTGTCACAGGGCTCGGGGTGCCCAACGGCTGCGTGACCGCTGCGGTACCCGGGGAGCCCTGCCCCACGATGCACCCACATCCCCACCACCCCACCCCGGCCAGGCGAGGGTTAACAGGCATTAATCACACAGTTTGAGAGACATTTCAAAGCCTCTTCCAAATATTATAAAAAATGTCTTTAATCATCTAATAGCGCAAACTCCACTCATGATGGATGGAGGGAAGTCGCCTCTCTCCTCCTGATCCTAACAGATGAGGCTGAAGAGCTGCTGCTCCAGGGAGGAGGGGGAAAGTTGGGGAGGGGGCTGGGGGAAGAGAAGGACATTTCTCAACCTCCCACCAGAGCAGTTATAAATATGAGGTCATACAGCAAGAGATGATAACGCATTAAGGGCTCTTGAGATATTAGTCTGTCAGCCTCGTTAGACACAGCCTATTTGGGGCTGACTGCATAATTAGAGGCTGGGGTACCCATAACTCATTGGTGTTTATATGGTAGGAAGGGGCTATGCTCACTATCACCCTCAGCTCTCTGAGAAGTCATCTTCAACAGACATTAGACCCTGTTCCCTGCTGCAAAAAAAACCCCTCCTCTCTCCAGGAACAACTGCTCCCCACATCCCTCCCTTCTTGCAGCTCAGAGCTCACTGCATGCTCAGTGCACATACCCTCACCTCTTCCCTCCCATGAAGGTGGAGAACAGGGTTATGACTTGGCCAAGGTGCTTCAAGGTAGCTTGTGACCAAGTAGAGAAGTCCTGGCTCCCAGCCCTCTGCCCATAGGATGACCTGCTGGGAAGAGCCCATGTGCTGCCCTGCAAGGGACTACATCCCCTGAGCACCCCCAGGCAGCCTCCAAGCAAGTCTGGCCCTCCTGTGTCCTTCTGCCTTTCCAGGGAATAGCTGGAAACACCTTGAGGACCCTGTGCTTGGGTCGGAAGCTGGCCAAGGAGGAGTTGGGCTTTCCATGTCCCCTCTGCTTTCTCTTCCCAGTTCTGCCTAGGTGGTGGCGAGCACTGGCACGAAAGGGCGCTTCCCAACCAACCCAGTCAAGGCACTGAACAAGTGAAACAGGGAAGGGGAGTGTTTCCCTTCTGAAAGTGTGCAGAGTGAGGGCACCGCAAGGCCCGGCTCTGGCTTGAAAGGAAAGGGAACAGAGAGGGAGCAGTGAGCAGGGGAGGCAGGTGAAAGGCAAAGCAAGCCCCATGCACCCAGCAGAGTCAGCTTTGTAGCCTGAGCCCTCCTCGTGACTCCTTTTGCCCTACAGCAGGTGGGAAAATGAAGGCACTGGGAAGGGCAGGGACACCAACATGAGAAACAAGAGCCCTCACTGCAGAGCCTGCCCTGACACTGCCAAGGTCCCCAGCATGGCCACCAGTGCCTCATCCTTGGTCCCTGCTTACCTCCTGCAGCCAGGGAGGGGGCAAGGGGTCCGTGGAGGAAGGGGCAACCCCTTGGCTTCCCAGGCTGAGGTGAGATAATGAATCCTGATGGGGGAAGTGACCTTTTCCAAATGCCACATGTCATTGGATTTTATATCACACCAGGACAATGTGCCATGGGTATTAAAATCGTTTTTCCAATAGAAGTGTGTGTGTGTGTATGTGTGTCAGAGAGATGTGAGAAAAATAAAAAGACATGAAAATTAGGCTGCTTCTAAACATGGCCTTTAGAAAAGACTCAGGCCCTCACAGAGCAGGGCTGAGAGGGAAGATCTGTGCTCTTTGCTCCTGAGATCACAGATGATTCTGTCAAGGGAATAGGATTCGTTCAAACCTCATGTCAGGACTAGAGGAGAAAGGCTTAGGAGTCCTGATCCCCATCTGTAAAGTCCTGCAAAGACTTTCACCTCTGCAGTGTCCCCTCTGCCACAAAGGGACATTTCTAGGGCTGGTCTGCGCACAGAGGCATGCACAGAGGCACACGGAGCACAGATCACCTTGCACATGTGCTCCTGGACACCCATGGGTGTTAGTCCTGGCTACGCACATGGAGAAAGCAAAGTCTTACACAGCAGTCAAAGCCAAGTTACTTGGCCTCACCTGGGCTTCAAAGCAGCCCATATCCCTGTGGACCAGCCCGGGGATGCTCGTGGAGCATCCATGGAGTTATCCATACACGCACAGAGGTATGGACACCCCCCATATAGGCCAGGATACATTCCCATGTGAAAACACAGTATAAAAGGCGAGGTGCTGAAAGCCAAATTCACTTGAACTCCAGCCTGTTCCCTCAATGTGCAGGGCAATTGTCCGGCTGAAATAACAACGCCAGGACAGAAAAAAACCCACGGACAAGCTGTGTTTGTTTATTCAGCTTCTTTCTCCCCATCTCCTCTCGACAATGCCCTGACACCGTGTCCTGCCGCGCCAGGGCTGCAGCCCCAACAAGCTAAATTTATCCCAGCTGGAGCCCTGTTTACAAGCCTTGTCCTGTTTACAGCATGGTCCATCCTGCCCAGGACCAGGCAGTGGCCATCCCCAGAGCAGACAGTCTGTGCCTCACCTTCCTTGGCCTCTGCCACCCACAGGCTGCCTATGGGGTCCTTGGAAAGATGCTCAACACCCTGTGCTCCCCATGTGTGTTTACACACAGGCAGCTTGTGAGCTCCTGCCCATCTAGGAGGCAACAGGGCACAGGCTGCTGCTTGTCCAGTAGTGGCCCAGGTGACCGCAGCCTCCATCAGTGCTGGCTAGTGGCACACCATCACCCAGAAAAACATTTGCTGCAAGCTCAGCAATGATGGTGCAGCACATTCCATGAGAACCCGGCCAGGGACAAGCATCCTCCAACACGAAAGCATCAATGGAGCTGCAGGTCTCATGCAACCATGCATGCATGCTGTGCTCCTCACACCTCATGCCAAAGTGGAGGGCCACAGGTTTTGGCTGTCATGCACCCATCCCTGTCTCCCTGATGGGCTCACATGGACAGGGAGAACAGAGCTGGTAAGATCTCTGCCTCCTTGTCCTGGTGACAGAACTGGGTGTCACACCAGGGGTCTGTATGGTTTAATCTTTTGAATAGACATTAAAGCCTTGGATACGAGGTGGAGGGATGCTTGCTGCCAGCACCGATTCCCATCTCTGGTGGGATGCTGTGGCCATGATCTACCAAGGGGTGACAGGGGTCTCCTGTGGTCCCAGGCTGCCTTCAGCAGGGCTCAGTTGGCAACATCCGGGCTCTTATTTGCTGTTTAATGAGTCCCTGCTAATGAATGTAAATGCATGAAAGCTTTTCATTAACCCTTTGGCTTGCTGTCAGCACTGGCCACTGGCTTGCAGAGGCTGGGAATCACAAGAGTGGCTTCAGGGGTAGCTGCAAACCCTCGCTTATAAGCCTGCACGATACCTTGTGCCCTGCCACCCTTTCCCTGCCCATGCCTGGTCCCAGTGGCTGCAGAAGGGACATGAGAGCCCTGTGGATGTGAAACAAAGCAGCTGGTCCTGTGCTCCCTCAGTTTCCCTGATGAGGGGCAGGGAACAGAGATTTGCCTTCATCCCGGTGGCAGGGCCATTGCTCAGCAGTGATGGATCCCTCTTTGCACCTGCTCACAGCTGAATGTACTTAGGCTTAATGAGTGAGCAACCTCCTGGCATGCTGATGATGCAGCCCTGCTCCACAGTGTCCTGGTGCAAACCGCCTCCTGCTTGAATGAGGAGCTCTGGATTACATCTGTGGTAAGGGACACCTTATGTGCACATGGAGGGGAAAGGAGGATCTTGTAGAGGGATCCTGACCTGGATTCAGTTCCCAGACTGGATGAGAGGCTCAAATCTCAGTGTGTGACACTACCTCTGTGCAAGGGATGGTCCAAGAGCAGCTAAGTCTGGAGCAAACAGAAGAGAGAGCTAGCAAGGCTTTCCTGTTGTTCAAGGTTTTTTGAGACAAGTATATTGTCCAGAGCAACACCCATGGTGGCACCACAGCAGTGTCCATCTTCCAAATGCCTCCTCATCCCTCACTGCTCCCACCTACCTGGCTGCCAGCCTCTGCCCTAGTTCAGGGTTTGTTTGTATCATGGGTGGAGGATCTGGGGTGTGCCTCAGATCACACCACTTTCTGAAGCAGAAGCTCCAGGGAGAGCAGAAGATGGGTTGTATATACCCCAGATAAGCTCCTTGTCCACAGTGCTGGAGATGGCCTGTGCATGGTTGTGAATGGGGTTTGAGTGCAAAGGCCCAAAGCAGTGCTCCTAAGGAACTCCCACGCTGGGCATTTCTTATTCCAAAAAGAATAGCTTACTCCAGCTCACCTGAGCCCTTTCACCCTGAAATACAAACAGAGCTTTTGAGGACTATTTCACCAGTCCAAAAATCACCTCCACCCTTCATTCATGTTCATTCCAAGTACAGGCAGGACATTAAGGAAAGGGCCAATGGAGCAGCTCATCTGCTCACAAGCACGTACATGTGTGCTCCTCACACGTGTGGCTCCTCATCTCCGGAAGAAGATCTTCTCATCAGGAAGTCACGGCCCTGATTACTTTGTCTTCCACATTTAAGAACATCCCTAACTGCTCCTTGGATAGCTCAATTAGTAAAGTGAATATATTATATAAAGTCTAAAAGATTAAACTATCATAGGCAGCCCATAATTTCATGAAGAAGTCAGGGGAGCATATCCCTCTTATTAACTCTATAACAAATGTGATGAAAATGTTCAAATAGAATGTTAATGCAATGTTACGTGTAATTTTCCCAGGCGATTTTCTGCTGAAATATTTCTTTATTAATAGTAATTGAGGGTATAAATTATGAATGAGGCGATTTTCTCCTTTCACTGGGAAAGACGTACTAATGGCAATAATTCTTTATAATAATTTTTTGGGGGGAGAATGGGGAGGGAGCTGGGGTGAGGGGTTTAAAGGAAAAAAATCTTTAAAGGGATTGCAAAATATATAGACTAGCAGTGCATGTTTTATGGCAGGGCGCTGTTTTTTACATCCATGTGCTGGGCATCAGGTCTGTACTGTGTGTGCACTGTGAGGTTCAGGCCTTTGATGAAGGAGAGTTCCTTGCAGCTTCCCTGTTCTGTGCTCGTGTAAAGCCTCGCATCAGGAAAGGGGAGTCTGAGAGCACTGATGCTGTGGGGCTGCAAATTTGGGGCTTCCCATTTCACTAAGGGAAAGAGGGGCAGTGTCCACATTATGAGCTACTGGCGCTTTTGCTTAGTAGGTGAGTATTCAAGGATGAGCAGGTTAGTGGCACAGGCTCTTCCGATTAAATGCAGATTCTGACACCTTTCCATGCCCCCTCCACAACCAAAAGCACTTCTTTGTGCTTGTTTTGGGTTTTTCTGGTTTATGTTTTACCAGCAGTGCAGCACCCCCATCCAGGGAAATGCAGGGTTAAGAGTGAGGCTTGGTCCTACAGAGCCTGAACCTTACACAGCCTCAAAGCGAAGGGGAATGCATCTGCGGGTTATGCTGGATCCCAAATGCCACCCGTTTGTGGGACACAGCATAGGGACATGGACGCAGCCAGCCTGGGGCCACGCACTTACACACCATGGACAGGCAGCACCGAGCAGCACAGCTGCTCACGGGGAAACAAAAAGTCCTTTTTGTGATGCCAGAATGAAAGAGGCGTTTTACAAGGACTTTGGAGCTCGCTCTCTTTCAGGTTTGTATGTTTTCTTCAACAGACCAAATGACTTAAAAATTTTTCCACTCAATTAAAAATAATGCTGGTTTAAGTGTAATTCTCAGCCCCTTCTTCCTGCACACATCTCCCTTCTCATAGAAAGATAAAGAGGAAAGAAAAGATGGTATCCCTTCAATTTTCATTGCACTTCAATCAGCTGAAAAAAACCCTTCTGAATGGTTTAAAACTTTCACACCAAAAATCCACTTTCCTCTTATTTAAATCTTTTCCCACGGAGGAAACTTTTTGAACAAGCTCTAGTGTACAATAAGCGTAAGGAGAAAGACCTCCTGACCACAGGTCTTTGCCGTATGAACTTAAGTGCATCCCGTTAGCTGCTTAAACAAGCTAAAAACCATATCTGGTAGTGGCTTGCACTGAGGGTGGGCAGCACATGCTGGTACCCAGCCAGGGGCAGAGGTCTCGAGCATCCATGTGCGAAGGACGCAGATGAAACCTACATAGATGCAGACATGCTGGGGAGTGGGTGGTTTTGATTTTCCCTGGGGGCAGCCCTTCTATCCCCTGGTTCCACTGGAGGATCCCCTCTACTTAGGCTCTCCCCAAGCATTCTGCTGGCAGAAGAGGCAGAGCTCGTCCTTCCTGCAGCTGAGCTGTACTCCCCCATTTCTTTCATTCTCTGGAGGCACTGACCTCTCAGGCCCTGCCCACAGCTTACCCCACACCGGCAGGCTGTGCGAGAGGCTGCAGAAAAGCTGACAAAATCAGTGTGATCTGTCACCGACCCTCCTCAAAATTAGGTTAATAATTTATGATGTTAAATGGGACAGTTAATAGCTGGGCCAGATGATTCCTCAGCTAATCTAGAGCATGGGCTGAGCTGCAACGAGTCCTCTGAGAGTTCATTACACTCCCCAGCCCTCGGCACTAGTGCTTTTGGCTCTGCTGATACCTACAGGAGACTGTGGCTGGTGCCGCTGGCAACGCGCCTAAGACTTGCCCCTCATCAATTAAGAGAAATAAGGAAATCGACAGGAAAATTAATTTCCAAAGAGACAATGCCTCTGACACCTGCACTGCCCTCGGAAAGCCGGGGGCTTATCTGGGAAGCCGCCTGCCTGGGCAGGAGGTTGTGTCTGCTCCCGTGCTGAGCCAGGTCAGGCTGCTTTCCTCAGGGCTGGGAAGGGTGCAAGCAGCTGAATAGGAGATGCTTTTGCTCCTGGGTCAGCCCTGAGCAGGCTCCTTACAGGGAGGTGCTCAGCCACAATTGGGAAGAGACATACCACCTGCCTGCTGCTTAAAGCCCCCCCCCCAGCATCCCTCCCCCCAGCATGGGGCTGCTCACTGGCAGCAAGGATTTACAGCCTGACTGTGCACATTCCCAAAGATGCCTCACAAGTGAAGGGTCAGGATGAGAAGGTCTTTTTCATCAAAGAAATAGAGCAGGGTCAGCTACCTCAGGGATGAGCCACTGCCAGAGTGCTCCCTGGAGCCAGCCCTCATCCCAGAGTGCAGCCACTTGCCTGTCTATCCTTCTAACCTCCCCAGTTCTTGTCCCACCTCTCACTGGCACATCAGATCAAGCCCAGTGCTGGACTTGCCTCCCCTCACCAAGGCTGCAGCACCTCTCAGTTTTCGGAGCCCTCCCACTTCCCCAGCCCTTTCTGTTTCCTCCTGGCTCCAAGCAGCATCCCTGGGAGCAGGACTGGCTGATCCCAACTGCACATGGAGACAGCTTCTTTGCTCTGGCATCTCACTGGGGGATGCTATAAAGCCATGCCAGCCTTAGGCAAACCACAGTCACTCTCCTCTCCAGAAGAGGTAGTGATGGGTACCTGAAAGTGTGCTCCTGCTATTTTACAAATGGAGAAACAAAGGCACACCAACTGTATGTGACCACCCCAATATCAGCAGCAATATCAGGTGCAGGAAGGAATTTCTCTACCAGCCTAAGGTTCTTGACCCCCTGAGGGGTGTCCATGCCCTGCCCTGAGTGGGAGCTTGAGACAGACCCTATGGGATAAATGTGACTGGCTGGGCTACAAGCACAGGCTGCTGCAGCCAGATGTGCACTGATGACTCGTGCAGATGTTGGCCCTGCAGCACGTCTGGGCAGTAATTCCCCTTCTCCCTTCCACATTACTGCTCTGCCAAATTCAAACCATGCACAGCGCAGGGGGATTACCTGCAATTACAGTTTTCACATGTCGGGGCTGGATTCACGTGGCTGGAGAAGGGAGTGTGGCAAGAGGTAAGGGCATCCATATGGTGGGCTTCTGCAGCCATTCCCCCTGCCTGCGTTAGAGGCAGCTGGTGCTCTCTCACCTTTCCAGCCCCCTCCCCTCCTCTGAAGCCCCCTTCCAGGTGGGAGGACCAGGAGGGACCCATGAAGGCAGAGGGGGGCCCCAGCTTGGGGCTGGTGGCAGGACCAGTTTTCCTTCCAGCTCATGCTCAAGTGCATAAGGGAGAAATGACAATTAGGGGGACAACAAATGAGGCTGCTGGCCCCTGGGGGGGACACACGTGCAGTAACTTGAGGCTGAGGCGGAAATAGCTCCAGCTGACCCACTTAGAAAATCATCATTACTGTAGAATTTATGGCTGACATGAGCTTGTCTGATAGATATGACTATTTAAAGGCAGCCAAAGCCTCCATTTATAACAATGTGAGGGAAGGAGGGTGAAGGGAGGTTGGTCAGGTTTGAAGATCAAAGGGGCACCTGGGAAAGGAAAGAGGAACGTGTCTACTCTGGCAGTGGGGCTGAAGGGATGGTGGGTTCAGTTAGGGAAAGGGCTGGTGTAGTGGGGCTGTCCTGGACCGCTGAGACCACAGCATCCTCCGTGGCCCTAATAGCTGCTCCTGCCTTAGGGGTTGGTGAAGTGCCTCAAAGTGCCACTTGGCATACAGGTGAGCCCTTCTGTATTCAGCACCTACCAGGCAGCAGTGGGCATGGCACTATTACCCACTTAGGATGTGCTGCAGTATTTGCCAGGAGTGTGCTTTCAATTAGACGTGAAGGAGAGGGCAATTGCTGAGGCTGGGAAGAAAAATAAAACAGTGGCAGGTTTAGAGAACAACAAGCAAACACCTGCAATATTTGAAGTTTCTTTTTTCCCTAACTTGAAGGACAGAAAATGACTCCTGGGAATGATGAGCCATTGCTGAATCCAACTCCTTAGCCATCTTCCTTGCCTGCACATCCCTCAGGCCTTTACGAAGATGACAGTGCAATCACTCAGTGGTTTGTTGGAGGAGCATCTCATCCTAACAGCAACACCAGGAAGAAGATCCACTTGCCCATTCCTTGGGCCAGGCTGTCTCTCGCTAGCCAGCCTTTTTCTCTGATCAAACAGAAATGCTGTAAGTGTGCTGGAGGCTGGGCCCTGGGTACAATCAGCCTGGCTGGAGAAACACTGCATGTCCCAGCATGTCCCTGTGCCTAAGTTCCCTATGGATGCATGAGGGAATACTTCACCCAGTGGCAAGCACGCTGGAAATGAGCATGGAGACATGGATGGGCTCTCCACCAAGGTGCTCCCTTGGAGGCAGGGCTGATAGATGCAGAGCAGCAGGCTGCAGGGCAGCACTTGATGCCATCCAAAGCAGGGAGCAGTGCCCAGAGGGCACCCTGCCCGGGGGCAGCATGGAGCCAGTCACCAGTGTCCTTGTCCCAGGCTCTCCTCCCCAGTCCGGCTGCTCCCTGTCCTTTGGGGATGGTGGCGGCTCCTCACCTGATTGAATTTCCAGGCCATCACTCGCTTTCCCTGCAGCTGCGAGGCACGATCGCCCTCCCGGCAACCCCACGCTCACCCCGCGGAAGGAGGGGCTAATTCAGTTAGCCCAGTGGCATTAGCTGCCGTGAAGAATAACCCGCCAACAAGGGCCTGCGAGCCTGACACAATATTAAAGACCCCACTGCCCTCACTTGGGGCAGATTAAGCTGGGCTCATTGCTTTAATGCTGCACTCCTCGGCCGGGCTCCCTCCAAGGCTCTGCACCTTAACTGTATTACCCCAGCACCGATGTGCTTGACCTGCCAATATTGCTCCCACTGATAATTCACCTCCCAAGAAACTTTGCCTTTTTGACCTCCTGCCGGAGCAGGCTCTAACCCTATGGAGCAGGGCTACCCCTGCATCCCACCACTCATGGGGGCTGCCAACCACTGTCCTCTGCTCCTCTCTCGCGTCTCGCAGCATCCCATCCTTCCAGGGGCCTTCTTCAGCCAAGCTCAGACAACTCTCCTCTGCAAACAGGCTACTTGGGTGATCCCAGCATCACAGTCATTATCTACGACTGCACTGATATGCAGGTGAACACATGGGATGGGATGGGAGCATGTGTGTGTGGAGAGGGTGGAGAATGTCATTTAAAGCGCCAAGGATGTGCAGGAAATCCCAGCTCACTAGCCTCATCTGGGGTACCAGGGCGCTCTCAGTAGCAGCATGAAGTGATGCACAGAGGGAGCATTGGGTCCATCCTGCTCCCAGGGATACAGATGTCTCACCTGACCCAGGGAAGCAATCAAGAAAAACACCCAAATACAGGAGCCTGGGCTCCAAGGGAAACTCAACAGAGCAGCACAGGAGCAAGAAGCAGGGTCATCTCTCACTGCTGCCAAGCACAGGCAGTGCTAACATCATCTTATTCTGGCAGCAGCCACTACCTTCTCTCAAGCTGTCAGCAGCTGTCCTGCGCTCTGCCCCTGCTTCATCCCATGGCCTGTGAGTTGTAGAAGGAGCAGTCCTTGAGCTGCTGTCTGCTAGGGCTGCTGACTCACACAGTCTTTGCTTAGGAAACGGCACCAGCAGCATCTTTCCCACTTGATCAAAACCAGAAGGCTGGTGTACCCTGCAAAACTCCAAAATGCAACTTTCAAACATGGGAAAGTCACTTTTTCTGAGGAAAAAGTGACAGCCTCAGTTAGCCAACCTATTCACTTCTGCCCTCCTCACCAGAATATCAAAGTGTGAGATATGAAAATATGATCAGTGTCAATTAAAAGACAAATATGGAATTAAGTGATTTATTCCTTGTATGACAAAAAACTGTTGTATACATGTATGTCATTTATCACAAAAGTAACCTACACTGAGCTTTTCCTCTTTTATTGTTGGCCAAACTGAAAGGAGTTTGAGTACCCCTGCTGCCCACTCTGTCAGGTTGCTGGATGCTGACAGCTCTGCCTCATCTCCTTGTAAAGGAGCAGGTTTGCAACAGTGAATTGTAATTCCAGCTCTAGACCTAGAACAAGGCACCAGCTTGTTACGTCTGCTCCCTTGCCTTTGCATGGGTGATAATTATACTTGCACTACATAGTTAGCTCTTGGGTAGTGTATATAATATTGGAAAACTAGTTATATATCTTCACATAACTGATGTATATTAGTTATAATGTGTAGTAGTTATGTAGAAGTAGCTCTCCCTGCAAAGCTTCTGCTGCCAATGAAGAGGCTGCACATTGCTCTTCTAGGAACCAGGCACTGCTCACAACAAACAAGCCTCATTTTGCACACGTTTTGCTTCCTTATTTTCCGATTTCACTGTTCAAAGGTGTGTTTCCTGTTTTTGAAGAAGCAAAACTAGAAAAAGGAACGAACTTAAACTTCCACCCAAAACTCAGACCACAAGTCTTGGTGTTTGTCTTAGGATTAAAGACTTGGTGAAGCTGTGTTTGATGCGGGTGCAGGAAGCAGAGAGCCCACACGAAAGGGGTGTCACAGCGCAGTTGTGAAGCCTTGTGGTTTGGCAGCTGTCAGGACAGAAGGGCTCTATTTTGGGCTTTGCCACCAATTCAAAGTGTTCTGTGATCCTGGGGAAGGCACAACACCTCTCTTTATCACTGAGCCCCTCTGCTGCCCTCCGGGTGCATGGGAGCACCAGCCGGTGTGGGGATTTGCTGCTGCCTCTTACCTGGGGCAGAAAGAGCTCCCACATTCACGCCATGAACCACCACCCAGCAAAATCCTGTGCAGTTTTCCGTACTGAATTTGCTGGCTGGATCAGCGCCCCAGAAACTGCGCTTGTCTCAGCTGGTCAGCCCAGAGCATGGCTGAACCTGGGACCTGTTCTAGCCTGATGCAACTGCCAAGATGGGCAAAGCCAGAGGCAGAAAGATTTCAAACATCACTGCCCACAGGAAGCCTACAGACAGGAGCAGAGGTGGACATGTAACTACTCAGGAAATACAAAGACTTACTCCTTCTTCTGTAATCCTGGAAAGGATTGCTTCACTTGCTCGTACATACACTGCCCACCAGGGACTCAGTCCTGTTCCCACTTATGCAGGGTGTGATGTGGCTGAGGGCAGAGGAGATCTGCACCGCTGGAAGCAGGAGCAGACCCTGCCCTTGGTGTGCAGCCAAGCAAGGGCTGGAAACAAGGAAGGGTTGATGGCTTTTACAAGCCTTGCTTAAAAAAGGTAGACAGTGTCAGGGTAGAGTCAGGCCCCAAATTTAGGCTTGGGCAAAGCAGCAGGAACCATTCCCCATTTTGCTGTTAGCATGCATGGGAAGTGAATGGAAAATGGTTGATGTGAATACTTTCTCCTAACAGAGTTTATTTGTTGAAGTGCAATGCCTTAGCACTGAGGCTGCTGCTCAGTGGGATCTGAGCTAACTCCATATCACTGTGCCCATTCCCAACTCCAGCACTATCTCTGTGTGTACCCATGGCATTCTCTCTGCTCTTTCACCCTCTGGTCCAGAAAGAACTGGCCAAGCCAGTAACTTCAGCACAAAGGGGAGCCACCACAGCGTCCCATTGTGAGGACAGGGAGCATCTACAGCACCAACAGACAGGTGACATGGGACACTGGGCCTTCTGCTTCTCACCCTTCTGATGTGACCCCTCCTGTTAGGGGAAGATTTAGGGTGCTCTTATATCTCCCTGCTGTAAATGGCCTCATAAAAGTGACAGAAGACGTTCATATGGATGCTTGTTAAAATTTTATTACTAATCACCACCAAAGTTAGCTGCTATATTTAACCCAGGCTGGGGGAAAGAGGGGAGGGGGCACTGCCTGGGCAGGATAGAGAAATCAAGATTGGAAAGTGAAGACAGGGTGACGAGTGGCCCTGACACAGCCCATGGATACAGGCAGGGGCCTGCTGCAGCAGTTGTAAATAAAACCCCCAGAGCCTTCATCCTCCACTTGTCAGCAGCAGCCACAACCCTTTTACAAGCCTAACCCAACAGCAGGGCTAGCTTGTGGTGGAGCATGAGGCTACAGATCAAAGAGACCTCAGCTGAACTCCTACCTCCGTCACAGCCTCCCAAAGCAGCCCTAGGCTCTTCCCTGTGTAAAAGCTCCTCCTGTGCAAAGCGGATGAGAATGGGGATTTAACAAGACAGACAGCTCTCCAGGCTGGGAATTCTCCCACCATGTGTGAGCACCTGGCAGTCCTGGGATGAGGGAGGCCCCTCCACTGAGGCTGCAAGGACACATCTTTTCCTGCTAAAGTCAGGAAGGATCTTTTCCTGCTAAAGTCAGATCTTGTCTTTGCAGGAAGAGAAGAGAAGAAAGTCCAAGGATGCTGACTGTGTTGGCAAAGCAGAAAGTTCAGCAGTTGCAAAGGTGTCACAGGGCACTTTCAGACTTGTCCTTTCTGAAGCATCACTGGGAAGGGACCAGTGAGGAGCTCTGCTCTCCCCAGGGTGATTGATGAGGAATAAGGTAGGGTGGTGAAAAACAGAGATCATGTGCATGGCATGCGCTCAGCTAGCTATCCCTGCTAGACCCACAGGTTGTGATCACCTCCCCGAAAGAGAAGCTCAAGAAAAGGATGGTCCAGATGGCCATGAAGGCAGGCCCAGAATATCAAGAAGATGGTCATCTGTCCTGTTGTGTTAGTGGCATACACATGGTTATGCCCCACTAAGTGTGGCTGTGGGCTGGGGCAGCTGGAGTAGGGACCACCCTCCTGTGTCACCATGATGCACCAAGCAAAAGGGAACCTGCTCTGAACAGATGCTTACAAAGTCTCCTTCTGCAGGGGTGTAATGAAAAAGGCACCATGAATTTTCTGCTGTCTGTCCAGTGCTGGGAACAGTAGGAAAATATCTGATAGATGCAGCAAAGAAGGGAACAGAGGGAGAAAAGTCTCATAGTGAAAATAAACAGCTTTGAGTGTCAACTAAATTTAGTAATGGCGTCCAAGTGACTATAGGTTTCCAGGGCATGAAAGACAAACTAGTGCTTGAAAGACCTCAGCTGCCACTACACCTGCTGGATTGTACTGCAGAGAAGAACAGGATAGGGAGACATGCTCCTCTCTGAGGATGCTCCCAGGAACCTCCCTGGTACTCTCCATCAGCATCTCCTGCCAGCTTTATGGCACCCCGAGGTGTTTTTGGCAGGTTTCAACATCCCCACCTGCCCTCATACTCACAACATTCCCCAGACCAGTGCCCCTCTGGTTCCCCATCACATCACTGCTTCCTAGGTATCTTGTTCCTGGCACTCTTCGGGAGCTGCTGTCTGTCAGTCCTCACATCCATCTTCAGGGCCTCTATAAATCTCATAGAGGCCTCTTTGCTCCCTATATATCTATCTAATTAATGTTAGTATAAGTAAAGCACAGCCTTTTCCCCTTAATAAGCAGAGTGCTGACTTTATTACAGGTCTCTTTTTTTTTTTCTCTCTCTTCTTGCTTCAGTGCTTTAAATCATGCTCAGGAAAGCGCTTACGAAGGGAAAGGCTGAGCATCACATCTCACCGAGCCTTCGCCCCAGCGTGGCTGGGGAGGGCCGTGGGGACCAGAGGGGCAGAGGGCAGCGGGAGGAAATTGGACAGGATGTGTTCAGAGCGATGCAAAGAGCGCTGCGCTGCCAGGTTAGCCGGGGTCAGGGGGGAAGTCAAAGGCCTTCGATGTGTTGTCTGGCTGAAGGCAGAGTCCAAGCAAAACAAGGTGTTAAATGTCTGCTAATTAGAAGTGTCAAAACAGGGCTGGAAAGGCAGACATGGCTGGGGAGGGCCTGGAAAAGGGGATAATCAGGGCTTGGTGGAGAGAGACCTGGAATCCTGCGGCTCCGGACCACACTGCAGGTGAGAGCGGGAAAGCCCCTGCAGTGCATTTGAGCTTCCCTGACATGTTTTTGACTAGAGATCCTGAATGTGAATTGGAGGACTTGATCTGTCCTGTGCTCCTACAAACCTTAGGATTATAAGAAACAGAGAAGAAAATTTTATCAATGTACTATTTCTCTCTTTGATGTCAGTTCTCTGAGAGCCACTCGGTTTTGCTCTCTGTCCCACAGAAAGTGTTTTTAATCCCTTCCTGAGTCTCACACACTACCATCAGGCAGCCTTGAAATGGGTGCACCCAGCTCTGTCTGCCTGTGAGTACCTGGGGATACTGCATGTGACAATGCAGAAGAAAAGCCTACACAGCTCATAGTCTCCTGAGGCTGCACAACTTACTGGTGGAGAAGCAATGGAGGAAGACCTGGCCTGCAGGCTGGGCTTGTCCCAGCACTGCATGACTCTCCAGCCCTTTGCCACTTCCTTTGCTTTGTGCATCATATGGTTGCAGGGTCCAACACACTCAGAGTGTGCCACAAGCACCCCACTGCAAAGAGTAGTGGAGACACAGCTGAAGGGGACACTGCATACACCGCTCACTCTCCCCATGCCCAGCCACATCTCAGGCACGTGCGAGGATGTGCCATCAGATCCCTCACAGCCAAAGAAACACACCTGGCCTCCAGAAAGCTGGGCATTGGGAAGTGGTGCCTTACTTCTTCCTACTGCTACACCAAGCCACAATCTGGTCACCCCCCAATCCAGCACCAGAGTCAGAGGGCTGCCCTGAAAGGGTTAATGCTCCCCCTGCCCTGGGTGCTGGGGTGAAAGGGTTACCCATGTTGTGCTCGGATTCTTTGGCTGTAATGTGATTTCTTGGCTCTTGCGTATATATTTATGCCGTTTTGTCCACACTCCCGTGACTCCCCCCACGCGGTGGCTATTGATCAGGTTAATGGAAGGGATCCGATTGCACATGCTCTGACGTGCTCCCACTTGGCCCTGCCAACTCTGGCCTAGCCAATCAATGCTGTGGTGCCCCCGAAAATTTCCCATAATCTGATTTGAAGATGTGTTATCACTTAATAAAATCCACACTTGCCCTTCCTCTTCCCCCTCTACTGAAACGCATTTGCACTCTGGCTCCCAGGACAGCTCCTGCCATGCCCCTGCATCCTGCCTGCCTCTGGGAGAAGGACCATGGAGCAGCTAGGGGCTAAAAATGCCCTAAGTGGATAAGGAAGGGATGGAGAAGATGTCTATCCTTTTCTGGTAATCAATGCTGCCCAGCAGTGCCAGGGGACACGCATGGTGACATGGGCTGGTGTGTGAGGAGTACCTGCTCCCTGCTCTTGTTCAGAATGCAGTGGCAGTGAAAAACAGAGAGGAAAAATGTTTCTCTTGAAAATACAGTGAAAAATGCCATCAGTTTTCTGCAGCCTGTCAACACACATTCCCGTGGTCTTTGGAAAACAATTCACAACAGCATATAAAAACACCAAGGGTATTTGTTGTGTGAATGGATATCTGTTTTCTCATCAGCTCATGCAGCAGTGACAAGAGGGAAGTCCTAGGTAGTTGGGGCAAAATGCCAGCAGGGTTTAAATGAGATAATCCCTGTCACTGTGTCTTCTCCAGGGAGGTTTGTTTCTCCAAGAAGAGCAAAACCAGAGGTTCTTGTACTCTAACCAGACTAATCCTTTCTCTCTTCCTGGCACAACAGAAGATTTTGGTGCTCCACACACCTCTGCTACCTCAACTGCACACCTCTGTTTCATGGGAGGGGACACAAAGATACAGAGGGCTCAAGGCTCCTGAGCTGTCAGGCTGGTAACAAATGGGAATAAGTCCATCTCTACCCATCCCTATCAAATACAGGGAAGATGATGGTGCAGGATGCATACCCCAGAGGTGGCAGCTTTTAAAGCCCCAGCCCTAAAACATGGGGGTTTCCTCCCATAGCAGAGCAAGAACCTGTGCACACAGGGAGCCACAGCTGCCTGAGGACCCAAGGACAGGCATGTGCCAGCATCAAGCTCAACCTGATCCCTGCAGATCAATGGCATGTGGGGCTGCTCCCTGGAGCCCGAAACTCAACACTGAGGTTCAATAATTCAGGGGGAGAGCTATCAATGGCTTCTCAGCTCTTCAGAGGGGAAAGCAAATTGAAAGGCTTGTCAGGAGTCAAAACAGAGCAGGGCAAAGCTGGGCTGAATGTCACAGAGATTAAACACACAGAAAACCATGGGGATGGGGATGAGGCAGGATAAATGTGATGGCCACTGCTTTTTATGGTTCATTCTGGCAAATGTAAGAGGAGTGGGACTGTGGTAGAGCAGGGCACTTTCCTAGCAGCATGGGTGTGAACAACAGCTCTCTAACAGACAGAGGATTTCAGCAGCTCTGGCTGCTTAGGCTAAGAAGGAGTCTGGTGGCATGAGGGTTCCACAAGCTCAGGCACTGGGTCCCAGAGCCCCTATGTGGTGTGATTCTCCTGCCGCTATGCTATTGCAGTCAGGGGCCAAGATGGGGTCCTTATGCCAGAGCTGCGTGTCCTATACGGTGAGCCACAAGGGGAGAAGGATGGGACCAGTCCTGCAGTGGAAGAGTACAAAATAACTCTTCCAATCACAGGTGGGACACTGCACCAACAGTAGATGATAAATAATGGTGATATTTCAATAGACACAGGTATGATAATGAATAGCTATCCTTCTTTTGCAAAGATCACTTGTAGAATTAAATATTTATAAATGATATTTAGACTCCCGGTCCTGTAAAATGCCTTTTTTACACAGATAATATATGTTGACTTGTTGGAGAACCAAACCAGTTTGATATGATTAAATACAGAGCCGAGTGACATGATTCATGCCCTTTCTTCACCACTTGCCAACCTGCAGCACATGCAAGACTCTCTCAATACATTTCTACAGACATTCACTTAAAATAAAATAAGTAAATCCACAACCATCCCAGCTGCAAAATACATTGAAATCCTCCCAACACCCCAAACGCCTCTATCAACTTTGTAGTGTCTGGCTTGTAAGACGTATTTTGCACCACACCAG
>JAOEHX010048547.1:12962-47054 GCA_025448015.1 Bolborhynchus lineola | reverse complement strand
CTGCTTCCTCCCGGCTTCCCCTCCTCCCTGGCAGAGCATGAGGCTCAGAAAGTCCTTGGTCAGACCAAACATTACTGCAACGACTAAAAACATCGGTGTTACCAGCGCTGTTTCCAGGCTGAAAGTCGAATACACAGCCCTGCACCAGCTACTAAGAAGGAGAAAAATGACTGCTACTGCTGAACCCAGGACAGAGCCCTAAAGGACAGCCTCGTGAAACTGAAACAGTTGGGGTTTTTCCTGAATGAGTGTTCTAGTATTTGTAGAGTGGCTTAAAAAAGCAATGGAGGTGGTTTGTCTTTCATCGTGTTTAAAAGCAGACTTTATTCACCCATTTTCTTTTCCCTGTGCAGCTGCAGACCTCTGCAAACAGAACAACGGTGGGTGTCACAAGATGGCTGAATGCACACAACATGGGGTAACAGTCTTCTGTAGCTGCCAGAAAGGATACAAGGGAGATGGCTTTGTATGCCTTCCAATAAATCCTTGCGCTGATGGGTTCAACGGAGGCTGCCATGAGCATGCCATTTGCACTGTCATAGGACCTGTAAGTTGAATGATTTCGCAGAATCAAAGAATGGTTTGGGTTGGAAGGGACCTTAAAGCCCATCCAGTTCCAACCCCCTGCCATGGGCAGGGACACCTTCCACTAGACCAGGCTGCTCTAAGTCTCATCCAGCCTGGTCTTGAACACTGCCAGGGATGGGGCAGCCACACTTCCCTGGGCTCCCTGGGCAGCCTGTACCAGTGTCTCACCGTCCAATTTCTTCCTAATATCCAATCTAAATCTCCCTTCTGTTAGCTCCTTCCACTACTTGCTGATTTTGATTCATAATTCTCCATTGCACCATGCTAGTCTGGAGTACACATGGCCAAACCCCAGCAGTGATTTCCAGTCACTGGAAAACTGCAACACACACACACACACACAGACAAACACATCCAGTTCATATCTCTGATCTGTAACATGCTCCCTCTGCTTATGCCCCCTCTCCTTATCTCCTCTTTCAGTCACCAGCAAGAAACTCTGAGGCATTTCTTACAGGTGCCAGCAGAAGTCTTTTCTCTGGCTAGATCACACTCCATACCTCTCAAAGTCCTTGTTTTCCAAATCAACCTCTACATAGCCCCAGCTTGCTTTCCACATCAGTTTGGTATCCTTTCAGCTGAGGAGTGAGAAACAGTTTGATGTCTTTGCTCTAGGGAAAGGAGTGCTACAGCAGATGGGACATTTGAATGTGTAATTCTTCTGTCTCCTTCTTAGCAATTCCTGGCTGGATATCACTATTTGTAACAGGAATGTGTTGGTTTGAGGCTGAATGTATTTTGGTAAACCTAGAGACAGCTGGGAGAACAGTGTCACTTGTTGGTTGGCTGGACTCAGCTTAAAATGCTCTGCAGCCACATGATACAAATTCCTTGGCCCACATGGTCAGTGTTGTTGAGGAAAACTTGTGTCAGTCACTTGATCCAGCATTTAACCCAGTGCTTTAAGGATCATCTGTCCATTCCATTTTGATGGCTTGCCCGATTTGTCTTCCAGGAGCTATCTAGAAAAGCCTTGCTGCTAACCTTATGCTAACCAACCATCACAGTCCCTGATTGCCACCAACTCCTGCTTGGTTTATAGTTCTCAGTTACTATCAGTGGGCTGCTAAATTCCTTTCATGCTTCCATGCCCAGGCCTTGAAGTATCATTTTGACAGGTTTGCAGTGCATTTTGTTAACTGTGTGTCATATAATTCTCCAATGCATGTTATTAGCTTTGTGGATGGAATTATGCTCTGCTATTAGTCCAGCAAAGCACCCAAGCACATGTGTAAATGTTTTGCTTAGCAGAATAAGTGCCAGTGTCTGAGTTTGTGGTCTGTTGAATCACAGTTGCTAGTAGCAGCTTCCCTGTTTGTCCATTTCTGGCTGTATCTAGTGAAGTTTTTCCAGCAGTTCAGAACGTTGCTTGAAATACCACTTTCGTGTCAGCTAAGGACTTGGCTTGGCCTCTCTTATTCTTTCTCTGACCAGGACAAACGCAAGTGTGAGTGTAAAAACAAGTACATTGGTGATGGGCTGAACTGCTCGGTGATGCAGCTTCCACTTGACCGCTGCTTGCAAGACAACGGGCAATGCCACCCTGACGCTGACTGTGCCGACCTGCACTTCCAAGGTGAGGGTGGCAAAGCATGCACACCATGGGACAGGGATGTCCTCATCCCTGTGCTATAGCATTTATAGCCCTGAAGCCAGTGGCCAGGACTCTTGTGTCTGTAAGCTCACGTAGTCCTTTATCTATGTCCCCTTGAGTCAATGAGAAGATTAAAGTTAGAACATGTGCTTACATACTTTGAGATACTAGATTTATGAAGCAAGAGATGAGAGCTTTCCAGGCAAGAATGCTACCCCTAAGGGATCAGTCTGTCCTAACTACTTTTCACAAGATACACAGGTATTTGTATGGCGCAGTTGACTCTGCATCTAGCCATGGAAACCCCTTCAGGAAGAGCTGGTTCTTCTTTTTCCAGATACCACGGTTGGGATTTTCCACTTACGGTCCCCACAAGGGCAATACAAAATGACTTACCAGAAGGCAAAGGAGGCCTGTGCCAATGAGTCAGCCACCATTGCTACCTATAATCAGCTGCTGTATGCACAGAAGGTGAGGTAACCTTACTGTGGGAGATCTCCACAGCAGTAAATGGGGAGGGAGGAGCAAGTCAGCTGCTCTGTGCTACTAAGCTTCATTTTCCTTCCTTTCCTTCCCCCATGCTCCAAGGTATGTTCAGCTGGGACCAGTTTTCAGACTGCTGATTGGTTTTATGCCTCCCCATACAGCAACGAAACAAGTTGCCAAATTCTTGTTTCTGATGATACTGGAGTGAGATGGTAGGGTCAGACTTACAGAGCATCTTCATATGGGTTTTTAGCCCTTCTTAAAGAAATGTACACTTCAGAATTATGCCCAGATTCATTTATTTTCTTTACATAAAGCTCCAGGAATCTTTTCCCCAAATGCTGTTAAGATAGCAGAACCTTTCCCGTATATTCTTTTCATTAAGTGTGTTATAGATAACACATGGCTGATGCCAGTGGCATGAGCATTACCCTTTGGGTTTGTAAAACATATTTTAGAAGAGTGGGTCAGATTGACTGTGCCTTTCTGGCTCCCTCCCATCTGCAAAAAGAAGAAAGACACTCACTGTTTAGAGCCATCTTTAGCAAAATGTGAGGCTGGACCATAGTCAGCACATAAACCTCCTGCTGCTGCCCAAGAAGATGCAGATTGCAGCCAAAGCTGCATGTCACTTCTGCCCCATAGTCTTAATATTTCCCTCAAAGCAGCAAAGTGGGCAGCAGGGCTAGCTCCAGTGCTCCTGAGAACTTATTTTCTGTGTTGAGTTAATTTGTCAGTCCTTCCAATGATGACAAAGGTGGGCTGGCACACAATAGCATTGCACGTCCCCTTTGGCTTTTACACCCACTTCTGATCCTGCCTGGTTTTGGGCCTCAGGGAGTCTTTCCCAGGGAAGGCTCCTTTGGTCCTTACAAGGAGCCACTGACTTCCAGAGGGGGCCGTGTCTCTGCAGCCTCTTGGCACAGAGCTCAGCACAGAGTAGACTGCAGGAAGCATGGATGGACAAAACCCCATCAGAAGAATGCTGGCAGGTCAGGTTCTGCCTGAGCATCCCAGTGAGATTGCTCATTTCTTTCACAGAGCCCCAGTCCCACCACCTAGCTTCTCCCCTGTGCTTTTTCCCTATGGCTGTGCCACTGTAGGCAAGGTACCACTTGTGCTCTGCCGGCTGGCTAGATGGACAGAGAGTGGGCTACCCAACTGCCTTCTCCTCCCCAAACTGCGGCTCTGGGTACGTCGGCATCGTGGATTATGGCACAAGAGTCAACCTGAGTGAAACCTGGGATGTCTTCTGCTACAGGGAGAAAGGTAAGAGGGTCCTTTACTGCATCCCTCTGCGCAAAAGGGAGCAGCAACCTAGATTGTGGTTCTTTTGGTCAACCACAAGCTGCCATATAACGCTGTGAGAGACTCTGCCTCTTTTTAACTTTAAAAAGAATCATAATCTATTGCCTGTGAGTTGTTTTTCAAGGCAGCCTAAAGCTTTTTCAAACAGGACGTTTGCTATCCATGTTTATACCTTCCAGAGGTGAACTGCACCTGCAAGCCAGGCTATGTGGGGGACGGCTTCTCTTGCAGTGGGAACCTGCTCCAAGTGCTGATGTCCTTCCCAACGCTGACAAACTTCTTGTCGGTACGGCCAACACCGGGCACATGAGCAGAGCAAAGCAAGCTCTGCCACCAGGTTGTATCTCAACGATTGCTTTACTAGCACAGCAAATACAGACAGGTAACACCACCACACTTAGCAAAGCAAGGTGAAGTGGCCTAAACAGGCACCATCAAAATCAGAACTTAGTTAATGTTTTCTTAATTACGTGCTCCAAAGAGGTTTCATGTTTCTAAAACTCATTTGGAAATAAAATGCTGCTACAGATTTAGCTTCAAATCTGAGTTGGAAATAGATGATCTTAAAGATCCTTCCAAACCAAACTGTTCTATGATTTGATTCTACAAAATAAAACACTTTGGCAGCTTTAACTTAAAGGATATTCTGTGCCCAACTGCTTTTGGGTTTTTAAGCATCACAAGAAGCATGCTGCTTTGTAACTTTACTGAACTGCTGCTGGAGACAGGCAAAATGTTTAAAGGGTCCTTTTCATGCCACTACTCAGAAAGACATGATATGTATAAATAGCCTCACAGACAAGAAGGGACAAATCATGCAAGTCAGTTTAAGATGTGCTCATCAAATCTGCAGTTAAAACTGGGTTTTGAATACAAACTTCTTTTGTAATGTCATTCCAGAGGTGCTTCATGGCTAGTAACAGAATTCTTTGTTCTTATTTATACGGTCTCATCTTTTCAGCTCCTGCACAGGAGCACACAATTGCTCTTTAGTAAAGCTGGATCTTGTTTCTGCCTAGGACATCATGGCTTACTCAAACACCTCTAGGAAGGGGAGAGAGTTCCTGCGATACCTCACAGACCTGTCAGTGCACGCCACTCTCTTTGCTCCCAATGATAATGGGCTAAGGGAAAATGAGGTCAGGGGGTTTTCTTTTTTCAATCTTGTTTAAATAACACTGTTTAAACAGCCATTATGTGTTTCTGCATCCTGGTGAAATTTAAGCTTTTAAGAATACAATCTGAGTATGACATTACTTCAGTGTAACCTCACATAGTGTAAACTGTACTTCATAATTTGTCTTCCATGGTTAGGAGTGCAAGGTTATTGAGTGTTTCAGTCTTTATAGAGACTCTTCCACCAGGGATTTTATTTACCCAGTTATAAAAGACTGCCTGAGATGAAGTCTGTCTGCCTTGTTAACATCAAGCCCAGTTATTTGAAGAGAGCAGGGCACAGCTTTGGTATTCCTGCAAATATTTCAAAGGCCTCTGGCCCTAGCTTCATTTCTATGCTTATCTCCCTTTTCCTTTCTTCAATCAAATATCATCTCAAACAATTCACATGGGTATGTCCTGGCTCATACCTTTGAGCTGTTTGAAATACCGCCAAGGCTGATCACTTCAGATCATCAAAGAGTAAAGTCCTTTTTCCTGCCAGAATCAAGGTATTGCCTGCTGCAGGGCCAGCACAGACACAAGATCTCACTGTTCTCAACCAAATTTCCCAACAGACTCTACCCCGCATTGCACTTGCTGCAGCATTAATAGCAAAGAGGGAAAAAGGTCACAGGCACTTAGCCTGCAGGTAAATCCAGAGGATTAATGAGATCAGTTAACATTCCTTGTCTGTTGCTCTCATTTGCAGACTCTTTCAGGGCGCGACATTGAGTATCATTTATCTAACACCAGCATCATGTTTTATGAGGACTTGACCAACGGAACAACTCTTCTAACTCGTCTAGGGGAAAAACTCCTCATTACAAACACCAGGGGCCATGAACATCAGGCTTCCACCACTGGACAGGTACCTTTTTAATAAACCTCTTGTCTTCATGCCTTTTCCCCCCTTATGGAAGGGGGCTGTTCAGGTGGCCTGCAGGAAAGGCAGGATGGGGATATGAGCAGGATTCAACCCTTCTCTCAACCTGGCAGGATTATGGGAGATGACAGTGTGATAGGAGAAAAGAGGAGAGCAATAGCTTATCATTAAAGAAAGGTGCTGGCATTTGCAGTGTTTCTTGGTAACTTTTTGGGAGGGTCAGGAGATGCCAGTGCTGCCTTACTCACAACAAAAGCAGACAAAACAGTGGGGTTTATTACTATTTTAGTGTGGTTTAATGGCAAAAGTTTATATCCTTCTTGCAAGTGGAAAGTATCCTTTGATGTTTTAGGGGAATGCCTCCCTTGAAAACACACATAACTTCTCATTTCTTATGAAGAAAACACTGCTCAAGCATTTCAAACTGACCTGTGACAGCAACCCCTGCAAGAACATGGCCGGGGCTCTGCTGTGAGCCATGCTGTATAGCTGAACATGGAAATAAGAAACCCTGTGTCTGTCAGCTTGCACTTAAAATGTGCCCTACAGAATGGGCTGGACTCAAGGGAAGTTGAGTGCCCAACATGCCAACTGTGGGGAGGGATTTTCATGCACACCAACAAGAAGGAAATAGGTGCTGTAGGAAGAGGTGCACAAATGACTCATTGGTTGCCTTTGCTCCATTCCTCCTTCCCCTTTCAGGAGAAACTCCTTTGGCACCAGAATTACCATTTATATTTTTAAAACCACCCTACACTGCTCAGTATATCACATTGAAGCCCAGTAATCACATTATCAATTAATAAACTGGACCCTCATGAGAGTTGGGTGCACCAGTACAAGGCTTACTTGTATCATTCATTAGCATCCCAGAAGCTCTTCTGGATCACTTTGATCTGACATTTGAGTTGAAGGCATTCTTCTTGAGAAAACCCTCATTTCTTCAGAAGCTGCCAAGGGGAGGCTCTGAGCCCTTTAACACAAATGTTGCCCCTGGCCTTCAAAGGTGGTTGAAGATGTGTAGCTTTTCTTCTTCTCTGGAGGGCCTGAGCAAACCTTTGATTCCCACAGCTGCAGTGGGCGCCTTTCCACACATGCTCCAGGCAGCCAAGCACCCACCAGTCCCAGCACACCAGATTGCAGCCAAGGACCCTGGCAGGCAGTGCAGGGCTGAGGGAGAAGGACATGGACTCCCACATACCTCTGCAGTGCCACCACTGCTGAGCCTCTTTGTCCCTGGCACAGAAAGTGTCCATGTGCTCCAGCAGCAGGGTACCACCATGAGGGTACCACCTCATGTCAGGGGCAAGAGCAGGTTCTACTCACTGAGGAGAAACCATTTTGGTAGGATACAGTTTTAAAGCAGTTTGCAATGACGCAGGTGCCCATGAAGCCACCCTCCCAAAACAAAGATGCTGGAGGCACTCAAGACCAGCTCAAAGCCGAGTGTAGAGAAGTACTGGGGTAGCAATGACTGACCCCATTCTTCTCCCTTCCTGATAAGCTACAAAATGGGACCACCTTCCAGTAACTGCAGTGGGGAAATAGTCTCAAGGTTTATTTCAGCTCCAAAGGGAGAAGGATCAAAGCTCAACTCTCACTGCTCTTTTTCCTGGCAGAGCGAGATCAGATATGTGGACAGGAGCACTATAGTTGAGTGGGATATACTCGCTTCCAACGGGATAATCCATGTCATTTCAGACCCTTTAAAGGCTCCACCAGCACTAGTAAGTAGTGATACTTTTTAGGGGGGATGGTGAGAGCTGTCTGTGGCTTAGATCATCCCAAATTCATTGCTGATATCTACACATTCCCACTTTTCCCCCATGCACACAGTTTTGGCTTAAAAGATTACTTCAAAAGAAAATCAGAAGTTCAGAACAAGATGCCAGTGAAACTTTTTCAAAATGTTTCTGTCTGAACAAGTTCTTCCCATATTTGTTTCATAGAAATAAAATAAAACCTCCATTTCACAGTGGAGCTCATTTTTACAATGGAGGTTTTATAAAGTTCCATTTCAGTTCTTCCAAACAGCTTACAATGAAAGCTTTTTACTCTTGGCTTTGTGTTCATTCTTATCCAAAACAAGGTGTTTTGAAACCAGGTATTTTTTGCCTGCAGGCTCCATAAATTCAAAACCACAAATAAGATGAAGCTGTAGCAGAGGCAATGGCCAGCACTCCAAAAAAAGCTAGCCTGCAACTACTATCAAAAGACCACATTTAACTTATGTAGGTGTACCCGTACCAGGAAACTCCAGCACAAGAGCAGTGAAGGACTAGGGCATATCCCAAGGGATATCACTGCAAGTGTTTGGGTGCTGACCAGTGCCCACCCATAGCTCACTTACCCTCTCTTTTGCTTCCAGGCTCCTCTCCATGCTGCAGCTGGGACAGGGATATTCTTTGGCATCTGCCTAGTTACTGGGATTGTAGCTTTTATAGGGTATTTTTACCTTAGGTTCAGGAAGAGAAACACGGGCTTCCAGCACTTCAAGGTAAGTTGCAGACCAGAAAGCAAAGCAGGGGGGAGTGCTTCCCATGACCAAACACACCACCAATACTCAGCCTCCAGTTTCTCTTTGCATTTTATTAAGCTAGAAACATTCCTGATCACTTCCCACTCGAACGGTTCAAACTAACACCTGGAGAAAGTGGGGAAGGCTCATCCTGGGCATGTGCTTACATTTGCCTACTGCTCCCTCAGACCTCTCCCTTCCACGGTGCCCAACGGGCTCCCACTCTCACAGACGCTTCCATCACCAAGGACTGGGCAAAAGCTGACTTAACTACATAGCATGAGTGCAGAAGCCTTTGCCTCACCAGAAAGCCCACCCTTTGGGAAGCAGGGAATTGCAACCACTGCAAAGGGTACCTCTTTTCTTTCCCCTCCTCTATGGAATTGCTAATCATTCTGTTGCTCTGGAGACTGAAATGTTTGATAGGAAAAAGGCCAGATTCAAAAGACAAGCAAGTTTAAACAATTGCAGGATTGAAAAGTGCAAATTCTTATACTGATGCACTCCCATGATTGCTTCCTCTTAACTAATTTTGCTAGCCTCACATACAGTCATGATGATGCAAAACCAGCAAGCAACACCCAAGCTACTCAGAGATGAGGGGTGACCAAAAAGACCCAAATGTTACAATATGCACAAGAATCAATCCAAAAGAAAATCTACCTAGAGGTAACCAGACATCCGTTCCTATTCTAGTCAGCCTCTGCGTGTAATGTGGATCATCTAGAAATAAAAGCTAGGAGCGAGGGGAAGCATTTGTGGTTTTATATAGTTGCAATGAAAGCCCTGAAGTACCTTTTACCCCAGGCATAATGTCAGAGCAACCCTCCTTCTCCCAGTCTTTGCTGAGGCTTAAAAACAGTAATGAAGAGGAAAAAAGATCCCAGTGTTAAGTGACCTGAGATAATACTACAACCCAGAAGTGTTCATGCCCCAGAGACCCTGATTCAGGTGATAAAACCAATTCAGTCACAGCACTGCACCAGTTAGTAGTAAAGCTTAAGTGCCCCACAATGCACTGGAGAAGGATGGATTTTAAGCAGGTTTGTGTGGTTTTGTGTAGTCAAAAGATGACACTGACATAACACCACTGGACAAGACACAGCCTTCAAATATCACCAACCCCTCATATGAAAGTTCTTCTGCACCGACTCCACCAGAGCCTACTTATGACCTTTTCTCAGTAAGTGTTCATTTTGATTTGAGATTGAGACACAGCTAAAATAATGGTAAGAGGGAATGACTTTATGAAAGAGAAATGTCTAGCTGGAAAACACAGAAAAATTAACTTGGGAAAACAACATTTCTAGCTTTTCTGTTTCACCACTGCTAGAAATCAGGTAGCCTCACTTCTGGCAAAAAGGAGGCTGTGTTCTACAGCTGCATGTAAAGTCTACCTGCAAAGAGAATTGGACTTCAGATTCCACAGGATGGTAGCAACGTGTCTATACTTAAAAAGAAGCAAGCAGTCTTCCCTTCTTGCTGCGAAGGCAGCTGAGTGCCATGCTAGTACTCCAAGGAATCTGAAACACAATGGGAAGGGGGCTGGGAAGCAAGGGAAGGAAAGACTGAGTAAAGCCATAGCATCTGCAGAGCTTCAATGGTCTTAATTTAACAGGACTCTCATGTATATGCAGAGTCTAAATCAAAATAACCCTTTTTGCACCCACTAAAAGCACTTGTTTGGTGCAAAAATGTCAGGTGGAAAGTCTCCCATCTATATGACCAAACTTGACAAAAAAGTGACTTTCGTAACACAAGGTTCAAGCCTGATTTTCCTTTTCTTCTTTTATAGGATTTGGATGACCAGCAGCTTGTGATGAGTGGCCCTCATGATCAGAATTAGACTGAATTTGGCATTAGTCAGTTATAAAACACATTTCTATTTACACTTACTGTGAAAAACAGCACCTACTTCTTTCAGGGAATAACAAATTAAATTTACAAATTAAAACCCAAAAGAGCACAGCTTTGTTTAAGATGCATTCTGTAGAGTTCACATTTTACCAACGTGACAGTGTTGGCTGTGTCTGAGCAATACCAACTGTGAGTGTCAAATGCAAAACCTGAGGTCTCAACTAACCCACCCAGAAGCAGAGACTTCCCTGTGAAAAGTAGATGACTTTTCAGTAGTCTATTTATCTGCTCTTACTCTTCTTCACAGACTTTAAAATGGCCTCAAACACACAGAGCTGTTAAATAGGCAAATGTCCTAGACTTGGTAGCTCTCCAGCTCTACGCTTTCATTTGGCTCAGTTACAACTGGCAAGTGTGAAACAGAACACATCTGAAACCTGTATTTTTAAGCAGAGGGAATTTTTGGCCAGTATACTTTCTTGCAAGACTTGCAGCAGCAGGAAATGCAACCACCCTGTCTGCCCCACTTGCCCCCTCTAGTTTTTCTGTCCTTCCTCAGACTTGAACTGAGTTTTATTTACATCTCACCTCACTGTATAAAAGGAATAAGAAGTAATTGTACCAGCTTTAGCAAGAAATACAGGTGATGTAGTAATTGATTTATACTTGAGCCATTTGCGTGGAAAGTGGACAATGACGATGAACATACCCCGGCCATGTTGTGTCCACATGAAGTTTTTTTATGTCTCAGAGGAGCAGAAGCCACCTCCTTGCTCACATACTGTATTTTTCCCAAGCACACTAACACTGCCTTTCAACCAGTGCACAGCAATAGCTGCAACTTTCACTGTACTATTAGAAGTGAATCAAACTCTTTTGATGTGCTGTCACTTTCTTCCCTCAAAACATTAGTATCATAGCAAATTGTGAGAGCACTACAGAAACCACAGATCGGCGAGAAAAGGAAGGTTTTCCTTGCTGGCAGCAGCAGTGTTCCCCTGTGATATGCTTCCTGGTGTTTGCTGTGCATGGGGGGGCAGGAGAGAAGGTGTCACTCCAGGAAAGCGTAAGTTACCTCCAAAAGCAGCCCCATCAGAACAAGGTCTTCAGGTAAACCCAGGGCTGTTGACACAGCCACCAGGCACAGCCAAGGGAATCTAATGTGTACAGATGCCTGGATGAAAGAAACAGATTCAGGTGATGCCTACAAGTCCTTCCCTTGCCCACCATACATATACCTGCTTGGTTTTACCTGTAAGATATTAAAAAATTCACAACACAAACACTTGCACACACACACATATATATATTTAGGGTAGTTTTCTCCATAGAGTTTTGTCATGTTCTTTCCTTCCCGCCAGTCACCCAAAACATTAAGGCAAGGCTCGTAAGGATCATAAGATAAAGTCCAAGCATTTATTTTTGTAATCATCAAATACTTTTATCACAAAAAAAAGTTCCACAGTTCATTAAACTCTTCTTTTACTGACAGATTATTGTCCTCCATGTTTTTGATGGACTAGAATGAAAATTTCTTCTTGCTTTGGCGTTCAAATGAACTATTCCCCCAAAACAAAGATAAACATGTTCAAAAAACCTCTTTGAAGTCAGTAACGTAACAATATTAAAATAAGTAATGCAGAAAGTGACAAAGTGAAATCATTACAAAAATGAAAGATATTTTAAAAAGTTAAAGAGCGTTCTAGCACTGAAAAATAAATAATACACTTTAAAATTCTCACTTAAAGTCCTATTATACATAGTTGGGTTGCTTTAAAGGAACGTAACCCTTCCATAACCTTTATTTTCATGCAGCGTTGTTTATTTCAAGAAGTCATGCAATATAAACAAGATTTTACTTCAGCTGGCTGTTGTAACATAGCTTTGTACAGAAGGTTGATTTGTGAGTTAAGAGGAAGGAGAGGAGAAAATCACCTTATAGAACCACAGAGTAGTTAGGTTTGGAAAGGACCTTAAGAACATCTAGTTCCAACCCCTCCAACCCCTCTGCCATGTGTTATGTGGACAACCTCATCCAACCCAACTAAACTGTTCCTGCTTAACACAGGAAAATTAGGCAAACTGACTCCTAGCCAGCTTTAAAAGAATAATCACAGAACTATAACCAACAAAACATTATAAAATGCAACAATGCGGAACCAAGTAGGAGAAGATTATTATTTGCTGGTAGTAAGATGGAGAATGTGCAGTGGTTTGGGGTTTGTTTGGGGATTTTTTAAACAGTGCATTGGAATATCTGGAGCCTGAGAGGTACTACATATATGTAACACCAAGTTCAGTTCTAGCTGAGCATCGGGATAAAGAACTGAAGGCAAATTGGGGGTGTTCCCATCCCCATATTTCATTATCAAGTTATGCTGAATATTTCTTGCACAGCCCCACCAACAAGTGGCCTGATAAAGCCAAACTAACTTCCTGAAAAGCTTTATCTTTTTCTTCCAGCAAAACAGCAGGACCTTCAGATGAACTTACTCATTTTGAACATATTCATCTGTTCAAATACACACACTTCAGGGGTGTTGTGCATCAAGTTTGAAGCAGGAACACAAGAAAACCAGGAACATAAAATCTGTAACAACCTCTGAGGACTTTAGACTGATTTCAAGAATACAGGAAAACAACTTATAAAGTTGCACAGGCTAGATTAGAATACATTCATTACTTTGCAAATATGCTTTCAAAAATATGGGAGGTACTGCATAAGAAATTCCATACAGGTATTTGCACACCATACAGAGAGGTTAAAAAGAAAATAAAACAAACAAGAAAACTTTTGGTCACCAAAAGTTTGTTCACCTGATAATCATGGTAGGAAGCAAATGATACCCCAAAATGAAGTGAAGAATACCAAATGCTATATATTTTAAGTATATGTTTTTACAGACAGAGCCTTTAGTACCTACAGTTTGAAAAAATATTAATCATATTCTGCCTTCTAAAATGGCTGGGGTGGGAAGCACCAGTTAGAGAAAAAGAACAAAAAGTCCTTTGGATGCGGAGAAAGGAAAGCACCCTCATTTAGAAACAACTAGATAGCAGTCCTGTAAAGTGCCTGTTTGAGGAAACACATCAACAGACGTTTTCCTTGTGCAAAATAGACATTTTTCAGCTCAAATCTTTGGAACATATATTGAACCCAGAGTTTGTGCTCACACATTATCTGCAATTTCAGTAATTCAATAAAAACTGCACCATCAAAACTATTTCACTTGATGCAAACTGTCCACCACCCCCAATTCAGCTTTCAGGGTTTGAGCTAAAAAAGGGCATCAGAAAGCTCTGGGTTTCATTCTCTCGTTTCTTATTTTGTCTTTTAACTCATTTGCTTATTGTGCGTGCCTACTTTTGACTGTAAAAGTCCATTAATGAAGGCTATATGAAATACATTCTCTTCTAGCAAACAGCAAAACCACATTGCATACCGCTGTAAGACACTTAAAATTTTAAAAAGCAGCATTTAAGTTCAATCCTAAGCCTGACGGAGATCCGTCTCAGCTATGAAATGCAAAACACAAGACCTCTTGAAATGGCTTTAGTTTTAGAGAGTCAATATTTAAAGTCTTTTCAAATTTAAAAAAAAAAAAATAAATAAAATTTAACAAAAGGAAAGAAAAGATAACAAAAGGAAGCTGAAACAGCCCAAGTTATCGTCCCTTTCAGTTTTAGGCTGAGGTCCACCTACAGCCAAGCACAGTCATTACAAGAACAGAAACTGCACAGGCAGGAGAAAAAGCCCCTTACCCTGAGCCACCAGTACTGTAACCACTGCAATGCAGCAGAGCCACACCAACACCACAGTGGTTAGTTCAGTTACAGCTAAGGCTCTAGCTATGGCAGCAAGGAAGGTTAAAATGCATACATCATCCCTTCTCAGTCTCACCGTAAACTGGCTGTTAACTGTGTATCACTGAATTACTAATACTGCATTTAAGCTTTTCAGTGCCAAGATCCATTACAGGCTGCAGCTGGAGCGCTGAATAGGGCCAGAACAGAAAGTACAGGTATTTGTTTGTAAACCACAAGGCTGCAGATCAACATTTCCAATGAACAAACAAAATCAATCATCCCAGATCACCACCAGTCCTTCCCCTCAGATGTGCCCTCCTTCCCAGCCCACTACAGTTTTAGCAGTCCATCATTTCTTCTGTATGTAAGATGAGTTTATACATCTCCAAGCAAAAGAGGAGAAAACAGGTACTACACTTATGAGAACAAGCATGAATTAAATGCATTATCTTGATCTAGAGGTAAGTGACTTAAATAAAATACATGTACATTAAAAAAAAAAATTGTATATATTTGCCCATTTTAATTTAAAGACAAGCTGCTAAATGTTTATTTGATCTGAACTGTCTCTGGTAGGAAAGGTATTCTGAATGTACCAGTGTACACCTGGTCTGACCAGCCAGGAAGTTCATGCTGCAATGGAGTCCTTCTTGGATAAAACGTGTAATCAGGCTCATAGTTCAAGAGACAACTCAGTGATGCCATGTAGATATCTGCAAATCTAGAAAGACGTCTTAGGAAATAAGTTGGATTCTCATCAGTTCTGAATAAGCTTCCAAACTGTGCATTGAAGAAATTCCTGTTCATCTCCCTGTCACAAGAAAAAAAACACCCCAAAAAAAAATGAAGATACCTGCACACATCTCCTTACCAGCTAGTACCCGTAACGTGAAGCAAGCAGTTCCTATAATCTATTCTCTGCATAATTCTCTTGCCATTGCACTCCAACACACTTAAAATCAATGTAATTTTTGCACCTCTTGCATATATGTTGCCTAGATCTAGCAATCACAATAGTGAACCAAAGAGCTTCACACTTTGTCCACTAAAACCAGTGATAAGTTGCTTCTGACTTCAGAAACATGGTGTCTTGAGCTTGCTTTATCCCAGAGATAGTGAAAGACAACTTTTGCCTTCATCTAAATCCTAATGCCATCTATTTGTCCCAAAGATAAGGCTTTAAAAAAAGAAAAAAATTTGCAAAGGTTTTGCTTAATGTACACAAAAAACTGAAGCATATCTTGGAATTAACTTCTGTTAGTCACTGCCAAGTGTAATTCCCATTTCATTTACTTCCACGTTTCTGGAGAAGGCCGCTGGTAGTACAGCTGCTGGCCTTGCCACCTGTGCACTTCACACCCTGCATTCAGGGATTACTCCTTCGCAACAGTAGACTTTCAGGAGTTTTAGCCCTATTACCTACGTTTGTGATGAGTCCACTGCTATATCCAATCTAGTGCAGAGCCCAGATTTCTGCACACTCTAATATGTATTGTATGTAATCCAAAGAAATAATCTAAAAAAACCTGAAGTGACAAGTCTTGATATAGAAATGCATATTTAAATCATGCAGAAGTAAAACTGAGTAATCAGTAGCAACAGAGGCAGATTAACAAGGACAGGAGAAAAAAAAAGTATTTGATATGATGTCACCCTTTCATTCAGAAAACTAATGTCTGTTCCGAAGAAGGGTAACAGGGAAAAGGGGTTCATATGCATAAAGGGTCAGAAGGAAGAAGAGCAGCACAAGAGACAGGCAGAATATTGCTTTACACAGATTATTTTAGAAGGTCTGTAACTACCAGATAATATAAAATCTGTGATGGAGAAAAATTATGAAGAGACCTTTGGAGGACATCACATAGACCACCTGACTACAATGAAGCATCTTACAAATCTTCATCTCCAACATCTTACCTCATTTCCTTTCTTTCCTTCTTCCATTCTTCTAAAATCATTTGTGAATCAGGATCACGGTGAACCTGGAACGTAAAATATGGGTAACAGGTAATTAAGGATGCCCTTGTAAATGAGGCTTTCCATTATTAAGCCTTTATCAGCTAACAGAACAAGAGCAATGCTTCAGAGGTTAGTACACAGAAGTTATCCATATGCATTTTAAACAATGAAAGCAGGAATAAATCAAGGCTGAACAGTGTAGGAAGGAGATAAAATTCTTACTAAACTAGCCACACAAATAATTGTATTTATTTATCTACAGTCAAACTGGTGAACTTTAATGAGACAGAAAGCACTTGCAATGTCAATGTCTAGCATTTAGAAACTTGGCTGTATCCCTTCTGCTACACAGAGCCGATTACACACACAGAGAACAAACCTGCATGTGTTCCAGTAATCCTGTCAAGGTTTGAAGCCAGGTCATGGTTTGAATGTACTTCTCTGTGTTCATGATTTTAATCTCTGATCGTAACTCTGGAATAATCGCACCAGTGCGCCAGCCATGCTTCAGGGTCAAATCCTATTTACCAAGAATTACAAAATACAAGCATTAGTCTTAAAAACAAATACGTAATTAAAAAAAAGAAGAAGAATTTGACCATTGTTTTTCCCAAAGGGGCATTAATTTAATTGCTTCTTATCTATAAGCGGAAATATTAAACAGTGAGACTTATCTGTGCCAACAGAAAACAGAACTTAATTTCAGAGTAAGCTTCAAAAGCCACAATTTTAAAGAGAGAGGCAGAAAACATATGAGCACTTGTAAGCAAACACTAATTGTAAACAAGCACTTGTAAACAAACTCTACTTGTTTAGAACAAACAGTAGGAAATTTCTCCTTCTTGCAGATGAAACCTCTACTGCTGTCAGAATCATCTGGAGGAAATCATGTGTTGGGTTTGTGATATTTACACATATGCTCGCCCAACAGAAGGGTCCTATCAGGACCTATCAGGTATTCAAGCTCCTCCTGACAAATATAGGACACAGCAGCTGCCACCTGTGCTCTTTCCTCCATTGTACCAGAGAAGGACAGAGCTGCATCCTCCTTCTTTTGGCCCTCAGCCTTCTGAAGCACTTAAAACTACTCTTCTTTTTAAAAGCAGACTGGAACAAAAATGTTAACATCTGCTGCTGCTGAAACTTGTTACTGCAGCTTGGCAGTGCTAAGTCATATCCAGGCATTCATATGTCATGAATTACAAAAGAGTTAGATGCTGGTTGCTTATTCTAAAGTAACAGTTAACAGTATACTTGCTTATTAGGTAGTAAAGAAAATGGCTGCATAGTAGGGCTACAAACCACAACAAGATCCCAGGAAGAAAGTTTATGATGAGTGACAGGAAGATTGCCTCCTGCATTAAAAACAGAAGTTCATTCAGCTCATGTTGCACTTGGTAGTAAATGTCATCCAAATCAGCCATATCCTGTATGTTTGGATATCTGTGTTTACTCTCCGTTACATCTGACACAATCAGTATCTGGATCACAAATACAAACTCACACGTTCCTAAGCACAGTTTGGAAATAAGTTAAATGCTACAAGTCAGGTGGAAAATACAGTCAGCACCAGTTTTTTTCACTGTAAGAAAAGCAATATGGCTTAACTACCAACACAAATGTTGGTGTGTTTAGAAATCTCAAGTTAAAGTGTGTTATACTGAATAACTGCGAGAAAGAGAGGAAAACTAACAAGAAACCTTGCCTTTTATCCTATTTTGTGAATGTGAACTACTTACAGCCAAGTCACTGTAAATGTGATCACCAAAGTAGAGAACCTTAGAGCCCCTCCAGCCAGTAAGCTTCAGAAATTCATACAAGTTACCCTGCAGAAACAATGGCACGAACATTGGAGCAGCATGCCACTTGCACCTTCACAGGCTAAAATCAGAATTTAGTGTGCCCCTAAAAATATTTTCATATCAAGAATCTTATCCTCACTTTATCTATTATGAATTCCAAATTTTACAAGCAGTTTCAGTAATACCTCAAAAGGCAACTGCAGATATGCAATACCAACACTAAATTTATACCACTTCAATTATTAAAATAACTCTGTTAAAAACTCTATCTACTTTTTAGAAGCATTTTTAGCTAAAGAAGCTTGGGATTCTAGGAAATAGGTATTATATTTGAATTGAAAAGAGTTTATTGAAAGCATACCTGTTTGTAAATCTGACCTTTCTGCAGCTTGTGAATTCTGTCCCAGAGCAATACTCCCCTTTCATTCACCTTCCGAAATGGTCTAGAATGGAATTATATAAAATTGTTACATTGCTGTAGAAATTCTGCCACTTTTTAAAAGGGGATTAAAATTTTTAGATAAGAAATGCTGATGTTTCAAAAGAAAAACATGCTCTTTAGCATCTGACCATCTTGTAATAGTGAGAAAAAGCAATGCTTCAAAACTTCCACTTCAGCCTGTGAAATGCAGTGTTATCTATCCAGTCTACCTATGACTTTTACAATGGAGTTTGAGAACAACTGTTGAAAACTAAAGCAGGTGTCCCAGACAGATGAGAATAAACAGTGTGAATTATCTGCCATTAATGAGAGAACACCAAAAACGTGAAGATGTGTAAAAATTTTGCCCAATGACTTATTCTGTACTATCAAAAAGCTAAAGAAGGGGGAAGAGGACGGGGGCAAGATGTACAGCAAAGTTCTTTCAAAATTAAATGAAAAGGAAATAAAAAAAAATAAAAAAAAAAAGGAAGAAAAATAAATGCGGGGGGCGGGGGAGGGCAGAAAATTCCACCTCCCTCTGTCTTGCTTTCAAATCACGAGTACACATTCAAGAATGGGTCTTTTTCAAGCGTAAGAGTAGTGCATATGCATTAGAAATATGTTTACCTAGTTAAGCAACTACTCCAAACACTCCAAGCCTGTCACCTAGTCTGCCCTTTAAATATTATGTGTGACTAAAAAAAACCCAGAAGCAATGAAAGACATTTCCAGGTAAGGGTCAATTCTGAAAGGCACCAAAAATTCTCAGGTTTATTAAGAAAGGAACACGCTTCACCAACTTACAAGCTAAAATGCTAGAAAGTGCTTTTGTAACCCTAACTCAGTCTAGAAGGCTTGTTAATAGCTGCTGGAACTTCCTCAGGCAAATATTTGGACTTTAGAATTGGGTGTTTCTGCTTTCTGTAATGACCTTAAACACGACTTCATCAAATATGATTTCATTTTATATTGTATCCAAATTGAAGTATTTTGTAACATGCTCCATAGCCTTATATGGAATAAACTACTTGAATAATTTTTACTGACTAAATACCAACCTTCGCTTATCATTGAAAAAGTTTGGCTTATCAGCTTGTACAATGACAACATCAAAGAGATCCCTCCAGTCCTTGCCAACTATGAACTTCATGCCTTTGTCCCTAAAAAGTACAAAGGGATATTAACAGTGAAGCATAACAGAAGTGCAATTATATGTGCAATATAATGAGTTACAATCAAGAACCTTATCCTCCCCAGCCCTTAGAAATGTACACAGCAAACAACTGTTCACTTACACAAAGCTGCTGGGACTGTTTGTGATGAGAAACATCTTCTTGCCATGATCAGCCAGCTTTGCTAACACTGCACGAGTTTGTTCAGCATAGCAGATGTATTTCTCTGTGAGGATTGAAGAAAATGCAGTATTAATTGAAAAAGCTTTTCCCCAAGAATTTTCTCTGCATTCAAAGTTTCAGAATGATGAGGTTATACTTAAAAAAGGCACTTTAAACAAGTCAAATAACTCTTTCAAGCTTTAAAATTTAGAACTTGTAATCTTAAACAAGGAAGCCAGAAATACGATTTTACTACCAGTGAAAAAAGGTTTGATAGATGATCTCGCTAGTACTTACCAATATCTGCTTCAATTGCTCTGTACATTATTCCTTTGATGTGGACATCCCTGATTGAATCCTGTCAGGAAAGCAACAGAGCACCACAGAACTGAAAAATCTTTTCAAGTGTAAAAACCAGTGCTCACTGCATATCAGTAGTAATTTGTTTGTAAAACAGTTCATTTCTCTGAATTACCCTTTCAACTTCACAGAAACACCATGTGATTTTCATGATATATACGTCACCATCAGACAAAGATTAGCCTGTCCTCCAAGAAACTAACCTCGTAATTTTGGAAAGTATGAAACTGTATAGTACAGGGGCTGTTTTACGCAACAGCTATGAAAGGGCGCTCATAAGGGTGAAGTGGGGTGAAAGCCCTTTGCAGAAGCAGAGTTGTCACAGATTTCCAATGACCTTTGGAGCAGAACACAATCCTTTCCTCTTGCAAAAAAACCCAGAAGCTTTAGGACAGATTTTAGATTATGATCTCTCACAAATGCCCTGTTTATCTGAAAAATAAATTTATGAACAGATGAAAGAAGCTAACTGCTTAAGCAAAGTACTCATAAGGCACTCTGAAGGCATTTGACAGCTCTCCTGAATCAGCTCCATACCAGCTTTGTTTAGGACAGTGCTACTGCCATTTTGGTACTTATGCAGCATGTCCTAAAAATCCTAACAAAAATGCCACTATAGGGCTTACAAAATGTTGGCAATGCTGAGCAGTACAGAAGTTTCTACCAATAGTTCAGCAGAAACCACAAGAACTAGCCTTCTGACTCTATGTAACCATAGTCAGAAGGGAAAATTACTCTGGAGGTCAAAAGTTACCTCGATGGAAACCCTGTGCAGGCAAATACCATCAACTTGGGCATAACCTCCTGTTCTCAAACAACTATGACACAAAATTATCTCCTCTGAAGGATATATGATGAGGAATCAAGAGGGTCAAATTATTCTACTACATTTTTTTTGAGGAGGAAAACACACAAAATAGATATGCCAAAAGCAAGAGACAGCAAATGATCATATACTAATGAAGATACAGAAGCAGTACAATCGAAAGCCCTGAACTAGAATTCCCTATAGCCTCTTACAGTTCCTCCTAGTGAGAAAAGTACGCAGTTAATAACAATCAAAAGAAGCTTTATTGACATACAAAAGTTTCTTCCCTTTTCCCCATCCACCCTTCAAACCTATAAAAAGAGCAACATTGGATTTAAAACAAATTTCAAATAGTTCTGTTTCTTTTCCAAGGTCTACCTTCATTTTAATTGTGTTTTCATGGTTGTATAGCAATAATTACTCTACACAAGACATAAAGTTGTCACTGCAGCAGACACGACACTTTGAAGCTTCCTGAAGAACTCAGGGAGAAGATGCACAAATGCAAAGGTTTACCTAAATCTTCAAAGCTAGTACCTTGACATCTTTGTACAGATGAACGGGCTCGTAGTCTATGTTGTTTTTCAGAAAGTATTCATTCACACAAGAAAGGAGCGTCATTTCTGGCAAGGAAAATATATCCATGAATTGTTTCATTGTATTTCCTTGTGAGCTCTGTAAGGGTGGGAATAAAACAGAAGAAAACACAGGTGTTTCTCAGATTAGAACACTTCATCCAGTAGAACCACTTGAGCTTAGTTGCAGATACTCAGCTTTTGCTGTTAACTGTTCTTATTGCTTTAGATGCTTTTTGAACTGATTTTTTTATAAAATAACTGCAAAAGCATTGGCTTTATTTTAAGCATTAATCATGATGCATTACTCCTAAGAGCAATATTTTAATTCATAAACATATAAAAGACAGTGCTTAGCTAAAAGTCAAGAAAAGGACTTTGAGACCTTCACTGCAAGTCTGCATTTCTAAGAGGCACTGAGTATTGTGACAGGGTGGAGGTTTTGTTACCTTCTTTTTTCTTTTTAATGAGGGGAATACTGATTAGGACTACAAAACAATTTACATCCTTGAAAAGAGGTGATAAAAACTTGTAAGAATCTACAATAATGAAGCAACAAAAAACAACATTTCTAGTCTGCAAAAGCTGTAAGTATAGTTGTTTCAAAAAAGCAGAGAATATCATACACGAGCAAATACAAACCAAATACTTCTCAAGAAGAGGAGAAGTGAAGCAACCTGCCCAAGACAGCACACTGGTCAAGATAACGGAAACATAACAGCTGAGGTTGCAAGAGACCTCTGAAGGCCATCTTGCTCAACCTCCTTTCTTAAACAGGACCACCTAGAACCAATTGCTCAGGACCTTGTCCAGATGGCTTCTGAATCTCCAAGGATGGAGACTCCACATCATTCCTGGGAGACCTATGCCAGCGCTCAGTCACTCTCACAGTAAAGGAAGTGTTTCCTGATGTTCAGAGGAAACCTCCTGTGTCTCAGTTTGTGCCCACGGCCCCTTGTCCTGTCACTATCAAAGAAAGCACAGACCTGAAGAGACCAAGGCATCCCATACAGCACACCAAGGCAATATTCAGAGCTGCTGCAGAGACTAGATTTGGGAATTCTAAGTTCAGCTCCTTAAAACAAGAACAAGTGCAAAAACAAAACGCTCCATGCCACAAAGGGCCTTTTGCGTCAACATGGAATTAACATCCATAAGTAAAAGGGGTAAAACAAACTTATTTTTTACTGAAAAGACAGCACCGTTCTTCATTTGAGACAGAGAAAGGAACCTACCGGCAAAATGATCAACTTTCCCCAAAAAAGCCAAATCCTAAAACTTAAAAGCTTTATCTTTTATCATTCATCTTTTGTGAAATCCTCTTAAGGTCAACTCTGCCAGCTTGTATGCATGGGATGCCTCCTCTCATTTACTTGCTGTTACATCAACTAAGTCATTAGACCACTGGGAAGAAGGACATAACCAGGGTAAGGTACCCGATACGGTTCATTTCCCACCCTTTATCAGATCTGCAGTGCAAGTCACTTGATTTTGTTATGTACCACTTCTCTGTCTGTATGACTGGGCAAGAGAACAGTGAAAGAAGAAACTACAGCAAGCAGCAGAAAGAAACTGCGTTTGTCATTTTAGAGGGCAAACTTCACATCTAGCACTCTAAGTCGATCATGTATTGAGAAAACGTAACTGCCAGTAAGAACAAAAACAAAAGGCGATCACCACTATCCTTCCCCTCCCAAAATAAAATGATTTTTAAAGAGCAATTTGTGGCTTTACCTTTCCATAAAAGTCACTCATTTGTTCTAAAGGGACATGGGAGCCATCATACATTGCAATCACTTCTTCATCTGGGACAACACTGAGGCCTCTGGAAAACAACACTTAGTTTAGTTCGAAAGTCAGATTAACACCTTGAAATAATTGCCGAATGAAAGTCTGACAGCTTAACAGATCTGGAGCTTATTAAAATACTAATAATGTCATAGGAACACTTTAGTCTGTCTGTTAAAACAGCATCTTTCCTTACAGAACAAGTAACTTTTTTTAAGAGGCTGACGCACATAGAATGCATTCCAATTTTAAGTCCTTTTTACTTTCTTACAGGAAAAGACCTAACTAGGTTCCACTGAAACTATGCCTTAAGGGTCTGTAAGTAGTAGCTAAAGCTTCCAGCTTCTTAACACAGTAATTCCTCACTCTGCCTTTGTTTCGTACAGCACTGATAATGTTTAAACCAGATTATTCTGCAGCATGACCTTGAAGACTCAAAGGAAAGAAAAACATACAAAACCTTTAACAAAATGAGAATTTCTTCTGAAGTGTTATCAACAGTTCAGTTTCCCAAAATTTAAGATTGCTTGAAGAACTGTTCACAATCACAGCCTGTTCACAGTCAGTACACTCATTTGTACAACTACAAAGTTCAACTGACAATGCTGACAGATGTACTAGTAGCTGTTCACCTACAGCAGCACTCCCACTACTGCTCTTGGAGATGTGCATTGTCAGAGGGATATCAGAACTGCTTACACCTCTCAGTGCAAATGAAGCTGTATGCTTGGGCAAGTCCTACTACCTTCTGCTATACAAGTGACCTACACAGTTAGGGAACACACAGTTAAAACTAAGAACTACAGATATACAGCAACGGACAGCAAAGCTCCATGTTGGCACAAAAAAGAAAGGTAAGATTATTTCAAACAAAAGCAAGCGTTGAGTGAGATGTAGCTTTCATTCTTGCCCCTACACACACCCACAGGTACCAAGATGTGCAGCTTAGGAGTCCATTACTTTGGGTAATACAGAGAACAAGCTCCTCAACAAATCTCAACACCTTTCTTGACCGGTTATCATGTTCTGGCTTTGGATGTGCATTTTGTACTAGGAGTTGATAATAACTGTGATCATCTACTACTTCATTCTGTCGCACCCTGAGTCATAATGCAAGACTGCTGAAGAACTCACTCATTTATCTTCTCTAGGTCACCATATACAGTTCAAGCCATACCAATATCCTTCCCAAGAACATCTCTCAAAGCCTTCAGCCCTTTTTTTGCTCTGCCTACCTCAATACAGGTGTCTGGAGAGGCAGTACGTAAATGTGATGATAACTTGATGAACAAAAGATCCAGGCACCATCAACACATGCCATCCTTTTGTCCCTTATAACAATAATTCTTCTGTTACTCTCATAGAATCAACTAGGTTAGAAAAGACCTTTAAGATCATCAAGACCAACCATTACCTCTGGGCAGTCACCCCACATTTAATGGTGACTGCCAAGACACTAAGGGTCTCATCTGCATGGTTTTTGAACACTTCCAGGGATGGCGATTCCACCACTTCCCAAATTTAATTCCCCCACAAGGTGAGAGAAGAAGAAAGGTGGCAAGTGCCCTGGCAGTCCCTCCACCAAACATACATACATATACATTTCCATTCATTACAATCTTAATATTTCTGCTACATACCTCTACAGATAAATGCAGCTCTGATTACTTCACCTAGCCTTTAACCTAGCAAACTAGCATTTTTCACAGTGAAAAATGAAATAATGGGACAGCCATTTTAAATGAATCTTACAATCAGTGACCTTCACACCGAGTTCTCTAGTTCCCTCCTAGGCCTGCATAAATCATTCCTTTGAAAACCACAGGAACAGGTTCTGTCAGTTGAAACATACAGTAATTACTCTACATCAGCATATATAAATGGTATAAAGTTTCACTCAGACTCTGATGACACATACAGAACACAAGCTTCTGGCAGCCTTAGCTAGCTACTATGTTGACAGTATGAGCCTAATGCTGGACCATGCCATCTTTTTTCGTCTTTCATTTTCCTTACCTTCCTTTCCTCTCTCCCAAAGTGCATCTCAGACTAACCCATGAAGAATAGATCAATGACTACGGCTGAATCACCTACCTACCTGCCTCACTAGCAGATGAAAAGAGGTAATAAGCATGTTATCATCATTTCATATTACCATATACAGCCCCCATAGTAAATCACTGTGAGGTTGCATTATCTTTTGCCTCCAGAAGAAAACTTTTTGTGCAATGATATCAAGAAAGATGCTTAGGCTTCTTGTTTACTTGAAAATCTGGTACCAAGTGTAGCATTCACATCAGTCAAACATGCACTGCTTCATTACAGCAAACTGAGCAGTACTAAAAACTCCCCTGTCAAAGATCATATACAGTATATCTGTATTATGTAATAAAGCACAGCACAGAGATTTCCAATTTAACCTCAGTTCAGTAAACTCAAAAATATCAGGCTGTGTGAACACAAAGCAGTTGTGCTCCATTCTGCAAGCACGATGTGGTTGATGTGTCCAAACTTGAAAGCTCTGTGCAAACACAGAAAAGACCTCTCAAGTACCAATACAACCACACCGAAGTCATGCTAACAGCCAGTCCGTGACCATTATTTACATAGAAAGCAACAGTACAGAAGTCATCAGCATATTTTTAGATGTCTTTCAGCACAATTTAGCAGCCGGAAACAAAGTGAGTCAGCACTATGCGACCAACCAGCTTGCCAACTTCCCCAGCTTTGAACTGAGGAGTCAGCTGTACTATATCAGTCAGTAACCTTGCGCACGTATCTGCATGTAGCCCCAAGGTACAAGAAACCCCCTTACTTCTAAGGCTGTTAATTCATGCCTGTGCTTGTTAGGGCACTGTTTCCAATGCAAATCTAAGATGTGCAACTACGGGATTCAAAAAATAAACAGATACATCTTTATTATAAATAGGAAGTCATTTTACTCACCTATAAACTGTTCCCAGCTGAATATAATGAAAAGCATCAATCTTCATTAATAACGCCTTGCAGGGAATTAAAACAAAAATCAGTTTTTAATCACATCAACTGTTCGCCATGAAATTATAAAAATCAAAGCAATTTTATCTATAACCTGTCTCAACAACACCTGAGCACATTTGCCTCAGCCTCCTTTACAGCCTCCAAATTACCTTCATCGATGGTTTTTACCCAGGGCTTGCAAAATCACCACGGAAACATTGTCCAGTGACCTGAGCTAAGCCATGAAGAAATACTTTTCCCACTAACAGATGCCTGCTTAGGTTTACTATGTTGCACTCTGTCTTCTGCACCAAAAAAAGCACCCAAAACTTTTCCTACTTAAGAGAAAAATATGAAACAAAATCCTTTTTTGTCACTGCAGAATGAAAAGTTGGAAGACTTAAAAGCCATATTTATTTTCTTTAGTTAGGTTCTCAGCACTAGATAACTCATCACAAAATTATTTATACATACCCGGTGCACATCATAATGAAGTCCTCTGATTGCAAAATTGGGATCATAATCATATTTCCTTATTTCTGAAGGGTACTAAGAAAAGAGAGCAATGATTTGATTTTAAATCCATAACACCAACGACTAAAAAACCTTTTCTACGGAATTTTAAAGCCTACATTTTCTACGTTTCTCATTTTCATTAGTCATTAAGAGGCTTTTTGATAGGTTGGTGAGATTTGCAGGACTCTATGTTCAGTGTGAGACAAATCAAACATTTTTTTCCAAAATGCAAAGTCATTGTTTAAAATCTAAGTCAAACACAGTATCTAAAGTTGGATATCCACATACACTGTAGTGATTACTTTTAGCATTAGCCTTTTGTTCAAAAGGTTATTTTAACATATAAACCTTTGAAAGCAAACTTAGTTTTTGTAAATTCCTAAAAATTAATGCTGACTTACTTTGCATTGTGAAGTCTCCCCAAGAAACAGGCTATATGAACACAGTTTCCAACTCAACCTTCTAGCTAGAAACCCAAGAACATGCCATAATTTACAGAGACACCTGAACTTTACCATTCACTTCTATTGAACGAAAAAGCAATACAACATCAGTACTAACAGGAGGAAAAAAACACGTTTTTGTCATTTTCAAGAAATAAAAGGAACACAATGATCTGTTTTGACTCCCTCACCACAGATCACACTCCTGATCTTAGATTGTCAAGTTTGAAATTTAGCCCCCCGAGGTGTTTATAAAGATACAATGCACCACAAATAAACACAGATGGGGAGGACGGAAGAAGAGAATTCACAACAGCTGATGTCACCTGCTTCCCCACAGGAACTTTCCCAAGGTATAGTGTGTCACAAAGATCAGATCCTGAAAGCAAGTCAGGCATTAAACACCATCAGGGTGAGTCACATCAGGAGACCACCACAGTGACCCAATTATATTTACCCTGAACAGCACCTGTAAGATAGTTTGGAGATGCATGTGAACTGAATGACTACATAGGAAGCTCATTCCACCTATTAGAGAGTTTTCTAACATTCTTCAGTACAAGCCCATTGTAATTTTGTCCTGCTTTAAGCATAGGTTAGCCATGAAAAAAGTATGTTAGGTGTGTGCCTTGGGCTAAGAGGTTTGTTCATTTATTTTTAAAAGGTAAAATGCTGCAACAATTTCTGACAAGGCTTGAGAAAACTATCATTTCTTTGATTAACCAAGTGAAAGGCAGTTCCTGATTTCCTTGCTGCAGGCACAGCCATCTTAGAACTTGACAAATGAATCTCAAGCACATTCTCCACCTTCTCTACAACAGTTTCCATATACATAGGGCTAATCTACAAGCCTTTGGTGAAAAAAACAGACTATACAGCTTCAACAGAGGCTGTAGCTACCTTTACAAAAAAAAACATAATAAATCTCATTTTCTCCACAAAGTTTTTATCTCTGCTGAAGATGACCTGCTCTGCAACTGTTGCAGATTCTGCTCATATCAAACACAAGCATCTAGATTAAAAGAAAATACTCCTAACTTCTGAACTATCATCCCTATTACAACATCCAGAAAACATGGGGGAGGCTACTGATTGAATGAAGAACAGCATCAAAAGCTTACAGACAGGTTGGGAAGATTTGAAGATTTGGCCAGGGAACATGAAGCAGAAGAGACAAGGGAGAAGGATATAGAATGTGATCAATCACAAAGAAGGAAATTTATTTCTGACTCTTTCAAATTTCTGCATACTTCACTTTCATACTTTACTATAGGGCTGTCTTCTTGCATGCATGCCAGCACACATGAGAAAAAGACTGAGCCTACCTTGGCATACAAATCAAAGCTTCCTTATAAACCAACCAAACAAAAAAAAATTAAAAAAATGCACTTTTTGCTTACCTTACTCTTGATAGGGATACTTGCATACGGACTGAAATAGCAGTCCAGATAAGGTGACACAAGGCCTATACATTAGGAAAGAAGTAAGTCCAAGAGCAAAAGTTCACATTCAACACCTGCTGCCACTTCTGAGATTAGCGTTAATTTGATGTTTATTCTCTTGGACACACTTCAAAATTCCTTGCTTCCTACACTGCATTTTGCAATTTCTGATGAATTACTTCATACTGCCATGACCAAAATTGGCCATCTTTTAGTATGACTGTTACAGTCAGCATGGACAACACTATCTTGAACTTTTTCTAATGTTAAAGTTGAGGAAAACACTAACAGTGTAAGAAGCTACAGGGACAGCATTAATAAAAACTGTTGTCCCCCAATAAGTTCCAACAAGAGATGGCATATTTCAATAAGCTGTCTGAAAAAGTAATTACAGCTTCATTTCCTATAACTCAAGAGAATTTAATTGAAACTAACTGGAAAGTTTTTACTACTTAAATGCATTCAAATAGTAAAGACAGCACAGTTTGAAACTCTACAAGAATTAGCCTTGACTCCTACAGTAACATTGGTTTTTTGCAAGAACCACATAGCTTTAATAAAATCTATTTACACATCCTACAGCAATTGCTGCTGAGACATGATAACATCTCAGGAGGATCAAGTTATGTATGCTTGTAGCACCCATGAAGTTTTGTTTGTTCTTTCAGGGGTATTTATAGATGTTTATATATAGCTCCTAACCTTTAGATTCAAATCCAAAAGTAGAATAACACCACCCATTCAGATTTAGGTTATATAAAATACACATGCAGTTTATTAGTTAAGTTACTCTGTGGAAAACATTAGCAGGAGAATTTTTCTGCAAATTCTACAGTCAAATAATCTTTGCCTCTTTCAGTCCACATTTTCTTCTGTCTTTTTCCCTGCAATACTTTCAGCTTCCAAGTCACCCATCTCCTCTCCACCTTCATGACACACAGTATCATCTCCCACCCCTAGACTACCCAACAACCAACTCCAAGCCGCTTGGATGTCAACAAGTCACCAATGTAACATGCTGTTTGGTGAAGTGACAGGGCAGTGCTCCCTCTTAAAGGACTGCAGAGCTGAACAGTTATGTGAGTCTTTCTTGTACTCATCCTCATTACAGCATTACTGCAAGCACTGTCCCTTCAGCCAACTCAGCTGAAACGCCAGGCACATAACAGAGCACCTCACAAGCACACAGTACAATCAAAGACCTCTTAAGTCAGGCTAGAAGTATTTCACATGGAAGTTAATCACTGGACTCACAGCAATGCAGAAAACAGAGCAATGGTAATTTATAAGCTTCTTATTTATTAGGGTGACTCCAATTGAAGACAATCAGAAGAAAAACACCAAAAACAAACCCACCACCAAACTAAAAATTAAACAAATAAAACTCTGCTCCTTAAGAGTTGACAGACTGCATTCTGATCAAAACTGCAGCTGAGAATAAACCAGGACTTGTGTGGTTCATATGTAGCTGTTGTACAAAATGTGCTATAAGGGAGCCAACCTAGGACTAAGGCATGAAGAGAGTTATGTCCCTCTCAGTTAGAAATTATTTGTAACACTTTTTATTCATCAGTTTATTGTTATTCCATTAATTTTTCTTACCCGATGCTCATTAATAAGAAGATCTCGAGCAGCATTGAAGATTAGCGTGTGCAGATGTTTAGAATAAAAGACCAACGTGTAGTCGTAATCAAATCCATAAATTTCAATGTCTGACAGGCTCATTTCATTATTTGAAAAGATAGCATCAGGATTCAGCATGTTACTCATGATTGAAGGAACCAACTCTGAGGAAGGGAAAAAAAAAAGTTAGACCAGCCCTGTAGTTTTATTTAAATAATGCATAGAAATCCATTAGCAATTTCTAAATATAGATAAATGATAATGGAAACCATCAAACTAATTCACACTAACCAGCTAATCCTTAACAGCATGATGCCATTAAAAGTGTTGTCCCTAACTTTTCTTGGTGACCCATAGCTTTTATTTGAAGCAAGCTTTCTTCTGTACAGTTCAAGCAGAAGAGATGTATTTTGGCATGTCTCATCAGAGAACCCCAGACTCAATATATATAATCTTTTGCCAACTCCCTTAACATATTTATTACTGCTTTTGAAAATAAACTTTGGAGTTGGATAGTTATTATTATTATAATAGAAGCCTTATTTTCTCCCATTATCTGGTCTGACTTCTGCCCCAGAATCAAAGTGGCATTGTTTTAATTTGACACTCTTAATTTCTTTCACTTCATCATTTCAAGGTTACCACAGTACCCACTGTCAACTCAAATAAACTTTGTGTGATTGCAATAGTTTCCAAACAACAGTTACATATACATTGCTATTGCTAACCTTCTAGCATATTAGGAAGCTAAAAGTATTCTGCTGTTCTCTACACACAAATACCTGGTGCGTGTAAACCTCTCATTTTTAAGGGTATGTTTCTCTTGATATTTGTTTGAAAAGTACACTGAGAAGTTAAGACCACTTACTTAGAGCCATAACATACTACGTAACTTTAAGACCAGTACCAACATCAGTATGAAGGATGTTTGTCCTTGTTTAGAAAACTTGAAAGAGCAACATTAGGAGGCTAAATGCTAGCCTCATGAAACCATAAAACATTACCATGTTTTCCTTCCTTCCCTTCCCATATACTATCTTTATAAACCAGCTTTCCCTATTGTGGAAAAAAGGGAGGTTACATCTGTGCTTGGAAGGGTGAGCTTAAAGGGAACATGCTTTGTTTGGTTACTTTCTACATATAAATCTAGGAGGAATTGGTCAACCTATCTCAACACCTTCAGCTCTGAGGATGGATACACAACATGCTCCACCATGGGAGGGAGGAAACTACCCGAACAAGGCAGATAGACATGGAGACTCAAGATGTGTTAAAAAGATAGTGTTCCGTCATGAAAACTCTGGTCAAACACATCGAAAGGGAAACAATGCTTCTTTCATAAAGCAGTGCCTTAGTCTGCCACACAGTGAATGGACAGATACAGCAAGAAGCTTTTACAGATGCCCAATAACAAATTGCAATGTGAAGCCATTCCACTTTATTGATGCAGACACCCAAATCTTCTGATTTTTAAGAGAGAGAAAGAACAGCAATTTGATCAAGTTTAATTCCAAGTTTCTCTCACCAAAAAAGATCCCCGGAGTTTCCCATGCTTAGACGGTCATTGTAAGCTCTATCTTTCATTCAGGGGATTTAACAAAATAAGCCTCAATCAAAACATTATCTCCATCTATCTCTAGTCACTGCTCATAGTAACACAGGAGATAAATGTTATGTTCAGCTGAGGTAACAAAATAAACAAATGCAATCTGACACGATGCTATTCAGGCAAATACTCTATAAAAAGGAGCCATGAATCACTTAATTAACTTGAAGCCATAACCATTGTTTAAAGTTAACTTCCAAATAACTTTACAACACCCATTTCTGTACTATAAATTATTTTTTCAGCTGTACAGCCTGGTGGTTTAACACTTACTTTAAAAATATAGCTATATATAGAGATACAGATATTTCAGATTAAAAAGCCTTGACCAGCACCTGACTGAAAACAGTAAAAACACTTCATAGCTATGAAGACATTTTGGCTGGCAGACAGCATCCCAAGTGCTATAAACTCTGCACCAAAAATTGACATAGCTTTGTCATCTTAACACTGTAACTAAATGAAATGCCACATGCTTGAAGCCATGGGGTGACTTAGGCTGTAATAAAATATTCCAAATTATTCTAGAAGCACTTGCCGCATCTTTTGCCAACCCACACCCACTGACTGACTTATTTTCCTCTTAACATTACCCTACTCTCTAGCCTCAGCTCTGAAGCATTACTTGGGTGTGGCTTAGAACAAGAAAACATTAATTTCAAGAACAAGAAAAGAAAGATTCAAAATAAAATGTGCTTACTCTCCTCTTCCTGTCCCTTATCCCACCCTCCAAATTCCACAGCATTCTTCCAAGATCTCCAGCGCTAGTGTTAGATCTTCTGAAATCTCTTTCGAGATCCTACTTCACTTGTGGAATGTTGCCTCAATTTTATGTTTGCAGACACTACATTTGCACCCAGCACAGTGAAGCCCAAGTTCATACTCAAGACTCTTAAGTGCAGGGCAATACAGTAATTTCTCTTTTTAAGGAGAAAACATGCAAGACTAAAGCATAATCCACTGCTATTACAGGAAAAGCTTTCTCATTTGATGTTGCAGAACACACACCATGTCTCTTGGATCTTTAAATTAAAGATCACATATTCAAGCACCTTGGTAATACTCTCCATCAGACCAAGCACTGCAGTAAGTAACTTTCAAGCAAGTATTGGGCCCTTAACTTTTTGTATAACTGGGCTGAGCACCAGTGCTTCCCAGAGTAAGGTATGTGTCATCAGCATTTCACTCCGGCTTCACTGCTTCATGGAAGTATTATAATGGAGTAATAGGTAACACAAAAAGTCAGAGTCACAGACTGGTGTGGGTTGAAAGGGACCTTAAAGCTCATCCGGTTCCAACCCCTTGCCACAAGCAGGGACACCTTCCACTAGACCAGGTTGCTCAAAGCCCCGTCCAACCTGGCCTTGAACACTGCCAGGGATGGGGCAGCCACAGCTTCTCTGGGCAACCTGTGCCAGTGCCTCACCATCCTCACAGGGAAGAATTCCTTCCTAGTATTAAAATTGAAAGTCATGCAAAACTTCTCAGCACTTTCACTTTTTGGAAGCTCAGCCTATTGCAAAGATCCCCTCTAACAGAAAATCAACTTCCCAACTTTCTTCTTACACTTGCTTTTCTCCAAACACCACCTCTCGAGCAACCCACCACTCTGCCTAGCCCAAGCTCCACTGTAGGAGAGGCTTCTCCTCCGAGGCCCTTCCGAACAGGTACAGCCCGGTGGAATTACGAGGGGCAGCCGCTCCCAGCGGTACCTCTCCAGGGATCCGGAGACCTGCGAGGCAATAATCCTACCCGCGCTCCCCGTATGACCCGGGACAGCAGGAGAGAGAGCACTTGGCCACCAGACCCGCGATGGCTCCCGGAGCAGACGGCGGTCTCTCGGAGCGCTGCGGGACGGACCCACGACCGCTCACCACGGGCACAAACCCCGCAGGGGTAGAGGAGAGGCGGCTTCGTTGCCTCCCCGCACGCACACCTCGCTCCTTGAACCCTCTCTGCTGCTGAACGGCGCCCACATGGCTCGCCGCTCCTCAGCTCCGCACCGCCAACATGTACCTACTCGCTTTAAGACCGGCGGCAAGCCGACCTGCAGCGGGAGAGGGACCGGCGCCCGCGGGCCCCGTGCTCCGACTCACCCTTGGTGGCTCTCTTGGCCTCCTTGTAGCGCGACCACAGGTAGTTCTTCATGTCAGGCGGCGGCTGCGGCTGCTGCTGCGGGGCCACAGTGCACAAGGCAGCGGCCCCTGCGGCAGGGAAGGCCCGGCACCGCCGCC
>JAOEHX010048547.1:0-12897 GCA_025448015.1 Bolborhynchus lineola | reverse complement strand
GCGTTAGATCGATAAGGCAATCATAGGTTGGTTGCCTTGTTGTGTAATTTGTATCGACCCGAGTTCTGGCTGTGTCTTGCCGTCTGCTCAGGGTTTTTTTCAAGAGAAAAATGTTCTGCCTGACAAACGCTTATTCACCGAACATCGGTCGAGGGTTTGTCGGCCCAGCCGGAGGCGACCGGCCGGCTACGGCGGGAAGCGGCTTTCTAAAGCGCTGACCCCCGGCGGAGCTAACAGAGCGCTGCGCTCCCGGCTGTCGGGTGTGCCGTCGCGGCGAGAGAAAGCATCTTCCCCCATCCGTAACCGCCGGCAGCAGTGCGTTAGCGACCGCAGAGGGGTCACACGAAGGTCAAGTTTAAGGAGAGACGCGGGGAATGCACCCCAACCGCATAACACCCTGCTCCTCAGGTCTCTCGCTGTGTGAGGAGCTGCCTGGTATTCACATCACATCAGCAGCAAATGTCTGCTTTTCCAGCCATGGTGCACTTGAGCTGTATGCACCTGTGTACATCCATGAACAAAATATGCTCAAAAGAAGCTGGATAAAAAAATATATAGCATAAATAACACCATGAAATCCACAGAAGCCATACTGCTGTTCTGAGCCCCCCATCTCCCTATGAAACACTTGCCACTGGTAGCTGCAGACCCTCCTGTCAGTCTGAAAATTTCAATCAGATCTATCAATACTTGTTTAAAAAAATAATAAATTAGATGATGCATGGGTGAAGAACCACCAAGTCCAGACCATTTCCGCAGCAGAAAGGTGATGGCTCCACATGCAGAACTCCTGATGTGCTCAGAAACTTTCTTTACAACAAAAGGAACAGATTCTTTTTTCCAGTACAGCAAACATCAGACAGCTTGTTCTTATACCAAGGAGATCCACAGAACCTATTGTCACTTAAGTATGAAAGTTATGAAGTTAGTCAGCCATTCTTCCCCATACATCTCTAAAACAGCAAGCCTCACAAATCTGAAGGATTTCAAACTAAATATTACTCTTAGCACTCTTTTTCCTTTTTTTTTTTTTTACAAGTAATGACACCCATTGTATTTTTACAGGCAAAACTACAACAAACTGAAAGAAAAACAATCAACCATGTATTTCAAAGTATCTGTCAGCAGATAGCTGCAGGTTCTGTACTCCTTACTGAGGCTGAGTTCTTGAGTGACATTACAACTGTGATTGCCAAAAGTCTGATACCTATGGGTTACACAGACTTGGTTACTTTGTGGAGACCAGATACAGCCTTCATCAAAATTCCTACATTATCACTTATATTACATTGTTATTTTGTTATTGCAGTATGTGATTCTGGTATACATTATTAGAAATCCATCATGATGAATTCTGGGAACAAGGGCAGAACAAGACAGTCAGTACTCAGGAAACAGACAAGGCAAAAGACAACTCCACAGAGAATTTCTGGTCTGGTACATGATTCCTCTGATCTTTCTCATCAGAGATTTTTACAGAAGACTTTTGTTACAACACCTCGGGGCAGAGGAAATTCAAATTTCCATATACATTTTGGCATCAGACTTTCCATGTACAGTTAGAAAAAAAAACAAAATAAGCCATCTATGAAATTAGGAGACACAGTGAAAAGCCATTCTGAATTCTTAGTAGAGTTCTAGGGCATTGTAGATTTTCTCATCATCCAAACCCCTAATTAATCAATCGCCTTCAACAAAGCAAAAATGCATTAGAACTGGTCAGCTTCTTCAGCCTATGGGTTAATTAATCCCATGTGCAATTCAATTGAAATTAATGGCAAAAGGCATATTGTTCTTCTCCTGAACACAGCCTAGCCTGGTCTCCAAGTCCCAAGACTATAAATATTGTGAACAATAACCACATCAGTAGGCAAGGCATTCTCAAGGAAGAGTTACAAGAAGGAGCAGTAGCAGAGAAGCCATTTCCAGCAGTCAGTGGAGGTGTTGCTGTTGTGGCATAAGCAGAAAGAATACTGCAAGGCCAGGGATTTATGTTCCTCTACCATGACACCAGCATTAAGGTTAGAAAACTTACCGCTAAAAAGGTAGTAAAGTGCTTATAGCACTGTCACTCACTCTTTGAAACCCAAAGCCTTTGAACTTTCACATTCATTTATTTTTTATGCTATAAAACTAGAATGACAATATTTCTATTTCTTCTGCAAGCATATGCAAGACAGGGCCTTGAATGAAGAATCCACTGTTGTGGGTAGAAACTCCCTTTTTTCCTGCAGTCTGCAGTTAGCTCCATAGGTAGCCAGGAATAACCTAGAAAGAGAGATGTACACTTAAGTGTCTAGTCCCAGTGCTTTCAGAGATCATCCTCCCCACATCAGACAACATGCTTTTGTAATGCTAGCATATTCTTGATGTATGTGATACAAATTAAAAAATGTTGCTTTCTATATCCTATTCTGTTAATCATAGGAGCTTTTGGGGAAATGGGGGGATTATTTCTTACTTACCTCTTAGGCCAGTGGGTTATTCACAAAAACCAAAGTAATCCCTAAGTGTTAGCAGCAAGACTAGAGACAGAACTAAAACATGAGGTGGTAGTGTTTAAAAATAAGTTGTTAAACAACCAAATTCAGACGATTCTGTCCTTTCCCTTGTCTGCTGGTCTCCGGGTAATGACTCAAATACTGGAAAATATATGGTAATATAAACTGGCATGAAGGAGCACACACGGAAATTCATTTGCCTTTATCTGGGGTCTATAGAAGATACATGAATATATATTCCTTCTTCCAGAAGTTATATAGTTCTTACATAAACAGAATTGGGTATACAGAAGTAGAACTCAACCTACAACTGCACTTAACTTGAAATATAATCCTACAGGCTATGTAACTTCAAGTGTCCTTCTTAAACAGACCAGCCCAAGTGATTCCAACTGCAAAATGACTGAAAAAGAGGTATCCAATACTTACACAACGCACAAAAGAACCCGGACTTTCCTTCACGTCAGAATTGACCACAGCTATGACACTTTCCAGGTACAAACTGAAAGGTGTTTAGGTATGGCTGGCAATTAAGAAAGAAAAGCTTGTGCCCAACATAAAGAGCTTCACAGAAGAATTACCCTTCAAAGAAGAATCTCAGAGGGCCACCTAACTGCATGGGTAGAGCAAGAAATAGCATGGACCTAAAACCAAAAAGGCATGCAGGTACAGACCATGTACCCTGATTTATATCTGGCATCCTACTACTTACTATTCAGGACTTGTGGGATTAACTAGGGTCAGAGTGGGGATAATATGCACAATTTATTTCAAGATAAACAGAATGCATATGAACTAGATGTTTACTTTTGGCTGAATTTTGTGAGCAGAAGTAATTCAGAGAGAGGCCACATACTATCTCCAGTTCACAAAAACACCTGTTGAAGGTTCAAGACATAGATACCATGTAATATACATACATACATAAAACACCTTTGAGGACCTGTTAAGTGTTTCACATATACCATGTATGACAAATGAGACCTGTAATTACACCACTATCCAATATCTCTGCTTTTCGTAGTTTTGTTCACACACAGGAAACATGCAAGTCTCCCTGCAGTCTGCTCAGCCCTGTCAGCTCCTTCTCACATCTGTGATTACTGAGAGCACTCACCACCTCAGAAGCCACTTGGCTAATAAAGACACTCCTGCACTTAAGTGATTGTGGGGTGGATTTCTAATCAGCTAGTATAGTCTTCAAGTAAAGCCTGACTGGGCTAACAGATACTACAATTCATTAAAGTCCCATTGAATGAAATTAAAATGCAACACTAGGAAAGCTGATGATGTCTTACTGGAGCTTATGTGGTACAATGTTCCAAACAGAATAGCTTCATAAGCAATAAAACCATTTGACAGATTGTAACAGACAGCTGTTTATTACAGAGGTGAATGACCTTGGACTAACAGAGAATGGGCAAAAGGAACACAGAAGCAGTCTATTGTGAAAGGAAAGGAAGTCCTTCTTAGTGCCTTAAAAGATTCTGAGGAATGTTACATTCCTCATCGTTAACATATTGCCTGCTTACACAAATTTTCTTAAACGTGTTTGTCAAAATTATTTTACTTTAAAGGCCACAGAACCATCAGATGCTGGTGACAGTTTTCAGGAATTATTGACCTGAGTCCTCTTTGAAACAATACCCTGTTACAGTCTCTTTAGCCAGTCAGTACCTCTCTCCAACCAATGTTTCCACATGGAAAATTCTTGCACACATTAAAATATTATGTGGTTTTTCAGGGGGGAGGAAGGGAAGTGGTGTTTAAAAACAAGTGGAACTGGTTTTACATGCAACTATTTGGGAAAAGCATCTTTAACTCTGGAGAAAAATCTTTTCCACGAGCTACTTATTTGCTTCCTTTGCTTTGTTGTGGTAACACTAACACCATTTGAAATGGATATGCCACATTCCTGTGGAAAAGCAAGAATGTAACCACACACTACCTATGCATACAAACACACGGTTAAAACAAGAGTAGGAAAAAAAAACAAATGAAACAGGAAACATTAATCTCTGTAATGTTCCTCACAAACTCCAATATAAACCAGAGCTGAATATTTTAAATGTTACACTTCCATAGCGGAGCTGGGTAGGGAAGATACTATTTGGTTTTGCTTGGTGAGCATTTGTCAGCCATCTGTCCTCCCAAAAGAAAATTTTTCATCCAAACAAATATGAGATTTTCTGGTAACCCAAGTGGCACAATTTAGCATCCAGGCACCTTGCCATGTGAATTCTGGTATGTTTTTCCAGCCATTACATCAGACATCCTAAAAACTTGCCAAAACTCCTCTTCAAAAAGCAGATCCAGTATTATCAAGCAAACCTAAACAGGGATGCAAGTTTTGTAACTGCTTTTGCCCAGCTTCCTAGCTTTACAGCCTAATCTTGTACTGAAGAGAAGATTAAATAACAATTAAAAAAGAATCTTGATTTTTATATTAAATACATTTTTAACTACATATTCACTTCAGAGCAAACTTACCAGAGGAATTGGAAGCTCATCATTTTTCTCTGTTAATGCTATCCAGTGTAGTACATGCTAGCTGTTATGTGACAGGTGAGCACTTAACCAGCATCTGGTCCAAAGGGAAGTCTGAGTCTCCAAGGCAAAATATAAGAAACCTTGAATTACTTTATACCAGATCTCAAAATAATAATGCTGGTAAAGCAGACAAAGCCAAGCCTATCTCTACCTAAATTCACAGTGGACAGGAAATGCAAAGAAAAACAGTACAGAGACAGCCAAATGGTCTGGAAGAAAGATGGGTCATATCCCGGACATGTCTGTATGGCATGGCACTCAACCATTCCCAGGAGCTTTTGCACAAGGCTGTTTAACCTTCAGAAATTATCCATAGCTAAGACAAAACCACCAGGGCCTGTTCTAACCCACAAAACTACATCTAATTCTATTCTGCATTGTAAAACAAACACCTGGCCAAAAAAGAATAGATATACCTTTGATTTGGCCAGGGCAGTTCCAAACCGCATGTACCACTCCTATTAGAATCAAGACATTATTTCACCGCACTTATGCTAGGACAGAGGATTTTCTAACCCCATTTTCAGTATGTTCCTGACAATCACCCCTAACATGGGAGAAGGGGAAAAAAAAACCCCTATTGAATTTAGCACTTGCAACAGGTCACAACTTAATGCAGGCATTTTTCCCTCCTCCAGCAGGAGTTATTAGAGGGACACCTTCCTAGCTTTGTCACATCATAATGCCAGGGAGCAAGCTCTGGTCAAATGGCATTATCACAAGGAGCAGGGTCCACATATACCTAGACTAAAAAAATGGTTACCCCGGTCTCTAGTGTATGGATTGCTTCCAAGTCATCTGAAAACTAATCCAGCTGCAGCAGCCCAGAGTTCCCATGCACTAATTTATTCTGCTCCTAGCTAATAATTCAAAATACCTGCCTCTGGGCAAAGTAAATTAACCTCTAAGTTTATATACAATCTGGTGCTGTCCCACCAAACAGCTTCTGGTCCCAGCAGAAGTATCAGAAAGGTAGCTCTATATTATACTAACCTCAATCAGAATAGCTCAAAGAGCAAAGAATATTTCTGGACTGCATAGACAAGCAGGCATGGGACAGAGTGCCCTTCAAGTTACACCAATTGCCACTGCCCTTTAAATCTCAAAAAATGGCCACCGAGGAGTACCAAGCAAAGGAGCTAGGAAATTTATTCCCCAAGGCATGCCTCACCTTAGGGCTGCAGAAAGAGAAGGTATCATAGCTCTTGTTATTTTGGCTCTCCATCACTAGAACCCCTCCACATGACTGACTTGATTACCAGCATGACATGTCACATCATGTTATGAGACTACAGACTGGTTTCCCCCCCCCAACCAGAGCCCAGTAAACACTCATCCTATAATCTTATTTTCAGCGAGTTTATGAGCAGGCAAGAAACAAGAGGCTGTAAACTATCAGCCAGCAGTCTTCCTGCCCTGTACTTGGGGAACTGGGTTGTTTTCACTCACTCAGCTGGGCAAAGATAATGTCAGCAAGAAATTTGAAGAGCCTGGGGGAAATGGGGAAGAGCTGTCAATCTTTAAAGAGACTAATGAAACTAGAATAAGGTTTCAAATTCTTAACATACCACAAAACGTTATTTCCTTTACAGGCAAATTCAGGTAAGGTGATCATATAATTATATGTCACTTACTGCTCAGCACTTTATATATAGCCCTGACTTTTTACTATTCTTCAGATGACTTGAAAACTCTGCCAGCTGCCTTTGACCTCCAACTAAAAGATTAATCTTGCCATGGAAAGTGTAATTTGCATAAGAGCAAAAAGGGAAATTTCTTTCACGTCCCCAAAAAAACTCAAGCCAAAGAAACCTACATGCACAACAGTTACTGAATTACTAAAGCCATTTCTTTTCCTGAACACAAGCAAGCAAAGAGAAATTTTGGCTCTAAATAAGAAAGGATTATTTTTGATGGACAGTTTGCTTGCCTGAATAAAAATAACTGAGCAAATAAAGTTACACTGAAACATGACATGAATACAAGCTTTGTACATCATACCATAGCCCACTGGGCTAGCTACAGCTTTGCCCAGTGGTACCCTCAGGGAGGTTTAGCCAAGTCCCCCCCACAGTCAAGCAGATTTTCAGAGGGACATTTGTAATACATAGGACACAGCCTCCCATTTCCAGCCCCTCTTTAACTTGCACCCTCTTAGAGAAACGTACAGATGTCCTCAGGCCTTATTGTACTTGGAAAAAATGCACTAGTTTAACTTCATCCAGTTTATTCAGATGCTGTGATTAAAGCCATATAAAAATATTATGTTGGTTTAAGAATGTTTTATTGCAGTTTACCCTATATCAAGATACTTTTTCTATTCTAAAGCTAAATATGAACTCCTATCAAATTAAGTGCCCACAAAGCTTAATTACACTTATGTAACCTTTTCATAGCCTTAGCACAAATGCAAATGTACTCATCATACCACTGACTCTTCTCTGATCCTTATAATACACATCTCATTTGATTACGGTAACTAGATTTTGTTCTACCCAAATCAAATTAACTGTTTGTAATATCTTCTGCATAGAAAACTTTTGCCTTAATTTTATTCTAACTTGACTGAAACAAATAACCTTCGCATAGTTAGGGAAAAGAAGCACTTCAAAGCAACAACAACGAAAGCTACGTGCTTCAAACTTGATAGTGTGATATGGCTATCTTTTTATAGGTGGCATTCTTTTTATAGGTGATTTAAGTTTGGTTTAGTAACATGGCAGTCAGCTGGTTTATTTTTTTAACATGGTCTCCTACTTTGGCCCAAAATCAACTCATTAACAAATAATGACAGCTGTGTGTCAACATATATTGCTTTAAAAACACATCCTAAAATAGAACTCTCAATTTTAATTAAATTAGTTTAAATCTGGCATCAAAAATAATCTTATATTGCTACAAATGAAAAATAGGCATATACCAATTTTAGGAAGAAAAAACCCCAAACAAACTAAACTTATTCCTTAATACTCAGAAGGCTGTACTACAATTATGACCCCACCATTAATATATTAAAGTCTTGGGATACATATTTAGCTCTGCAGATACTACTTTAGCTGTAGTATGATGCACACTCACTGAAGACAACAGAAGTCAAGTGCAGTCATGTCTGTTCTGCATCCTGTGAAAATCTGTGAAAAAGTTAATCAAATAGATCTGACCCTCCACATCTTAGCTACATGAGACTTGATCCTAAGAGTTGGAAAATCATAGAATCATGGGTTTTCTTCTTAAGTGTAGCACAAAAAGCTTTCATTTTAGCCCATATTTTCTAGAGAGCAATCAGGTATATGTGAATATTTTAATTTATCTTCCTCCTAAAAATCACTTCAGCCCACTACTTTATTTTCTTGCTGGGGATTCTACCCATCTCCTGTAGTTTTTCAAGGATTAACTTCCATACGACATTTTACAGCACTAAGACCTGGCAAAAGCAGGATGCTGTTATTCACTAGTTGAAAGACCATTTCCTTTTTTGGGCCTACATTTGACAGTACGTGCATAAAATTAAACTTTTCAGTTAATTTCTATTACAACTTGCTGTTGATAAACAGGTACTTTTGATAATGCTACCGCCTATAATCATAAGAATATGCGAGCATAAATATTAAATTAGGTGAAGAGGGATGCATCATATTGTTATGTTCCTTAAAGGTGATTAGTATCTGTTATCTATCCCCCTGCATGGCTCCCCTTCAGTGGGGAAGCCTGTGCATCCTCTCCACAAAATCCATTAAGTTACACTGAATCACAGTTACACTGCACTTGTAACTAACTTTAGCATAACTAGTCTGTGTCTGGAACCTGCGAAGATTTATGGATATGCTTGACATAGCAACGCCCTTGAAGATTTAACTACTCCTCACACAGTTATTCACTGAGGTAAGGCTTTACAGGCACAAGTTCAAGGAACACAAGATGCAGGAACTGTGTCTTGCCAAGGCATAATGCTAAAATAGTAATATGCAAGTAGCAAATGACATTTAAATAGAGAAGTCAGTGAAAGTAAGTATATGTTTAAAAGTATGACTCCTTCCTCATAGCTCTGTCCATAACACTATTAAGCAGCATGAATTTGCAGTCACTCTATTGCTGCAACTACAGGGATCTCAGATAAAATTGGTACAGCTTCAATCTGCAATCTGAGCCATTTCTGGACCCTATCATCAGCTTTACTGGAAGAAGGCTCAGACTATTTCACTTCACAAAAGAATAAATAGACAGTTAACTTATAGTGGGTTTCATATTCTATGCATTTTCTAACATGAAGTTAAAATACATGCTTGCCTTTTTCCTCTGTTTTCTGACATATTAAGCAGCAGATGCCCTCATGAGGAATCTCAATATTCTAAAGAATTGAACCATGTTGTAGAACTTACTGCACAATTGCTGAGTTAATGACAACAGTTTCACAGAAACACAGCAGAAATACCATCAGTGACAGCACTCACTGGCAAGTCATTCTCCAGTCAGGGAGGACATGGCTTTGGCAAACAGTATGATGTCCATATCCATCTGCTGACCAAACGTGGCAAGTGAGTTATATATTGTAATCAGCACAGAACAAGAGCACTATAAAGCCAACCGCCCAGTTTATTCTGGGATCTTCTTATTGGTAAGAATTGTACACAGAGGAAATACGGCATTACCACCACCCAGAGTGTCACCATGCATCTGGCAAGCTCACGGTGCATATACTGCATGAATAAAACACTAAAAACATTTTTTTATGAGTCTGCCAGAAACACCATCACTCTTTAAACCAATGATAATTCACTCTGCCTGAAGGATCTTACTTTCTAGTCTACCCTTAGTTTCTAGTGTGTACAATTCAAGCATTTCTCATGGAAATCTACTCTTGGCAAATAACTGAAGGTATATTCCTGTCTCTTCTAGATTAACCTTACAAAAAATAGAAGAGATACAAAACTTCTTGTGCATTTCAGAATTCAGGATAATTCAGTATCGACATAGTAATACTTACAGAATAGTATATTAAACTGTAACAGATCTCTATCACTGTAGTGTAACATACATTGTTGAGTGACAAAATGACAAAATAAGACCTTAGAGGCTTGATCAGACTCATCTGAAATCAACAGTTTTGTCTAAATTTCAGCAGGAATGGGCGAGTTGACCTCTACCGACAACGCTTCCAGAACTTTTAAATGCTTAGCAGCACTCACATAAGAAGAATAATAAGGAATTGCTACGTTCAGACTGAATTTCAAGTCTGGCTTAAGATTTGCCTCTCATGTCCTATTGAACACTGCATATTTTGAAAATCTGGGTGCCCCCTGATAGATCTAAATTCAGGTAATGGGTCCTTTTGAAATTCTACTCCAATATATACATCAAAATCTATAGCACCCCGTTCAGCCTATTAACACACCATTCCTAAAACACAAGTTACTCAGAAAATCAGAAAAATCTAAATCCATAGACAGACACATTCAATCTTAAAAATCTACTGCCAATCTCTATAAAGAGTTCATTAGTTACATAAGATCGATAATTTCAGCACAACATCCACTGCATTCTGCTGCTTCTTTAAAACAATGGCATATTTACCATTGCTATTAATAAAAACTCACAGCAACAAGCATTCACTTATACAAAAGCAGCTAGGTCTTGTAGCTGGAGAACTGAATCACCTGGTACAAAACTATTACAACAGATTTCAGGATGTCTCTTTTGACTGCTCCTGTCTTTTGGGAGAATGCAGAAGATTCATTCTCCCCTCTCCCCCACAGCTTTAATGGCCTAATTCAGGCATGACAGCAGTTTATCTTACACAGCATCTTGTCAGTTTTTTATCTCCTAAATTTTATTATGGTCTGCTTTTGTCCCATAATGATGCCTACAAGTCCTATCACAACCTGTTACCTGTTGGAAACAAGCAGAATGAAGGGGGAGGGGGGAAGCATTATCATATAAAATTCTCAAAACTATTTTTTATTCAACCCACAAAATCCATATCATAGCTCTGGATAATAGCACAGATGTATTTATTGTAGCATCCATGAATATCAGATTGCTGACAATTACCTGTGACTCAAAGAACTGCACAGTTTTTCAATCTGTCATAGTAAATCTCACACACTATAAAAACCATTTTGCTTTCAGGGTACTGAGAGTTCCAACTGCATGCTAATTTGCTTCAAGTAGAAATGAATAAAATATAGCTGACAAAAACAAAACCTTTGTAAATGTTTTTTACAACTTTTGTCAACACATAGCTACAGTCTAAGCAGCATCCTACAGCTAGGCTTGCAACTCATCACCTAGCTGGGATACTCTCATCTTACCAACAGCATTTATCACAGAACGGCTTGGTTTGGAAGCGACCTTCAGGACCATCCAGTTCCAGCCCCCCTGGCATAGGCAGGGATGCCTTCCACTAGACCAAGTTGCTCAAAGCCTGTCCAACCTGGCCTTGAACGCTGCCAGGGATATAGTATCCACAACTTTTCTGGGCAACCCGTGCCAGTGTCTCACCATCTTCATAGCAAATAATTTCTTCCTAATATCTGGTCTGAATCTACCCTCTTTCAGTTTGAAACATCCTGTCACTACATGCCCTTGTAAAAAGTACCTTTATCTTAGGAGACACACCCTTTTCTCCTATTAAATATTCCATCCAACTTCACACAAAATGTTTAAGAGAAAAACAATCCTGGAATCTGCAGAAGGATTCATGCTGGCAAGGAAACAATTTTCAACAGCCTTGCCACCAAATGAAATACACACTTTTCACAAAGGCAGGAAAAAAATAAAAGCGCCTAATGCATAACGATAGCAAGGCAGCTATGGATAGAACATTTATATATCAAGAGACGGAGCAGAGCACCAAATAAATTAGCACTTACAGTGACTGAGAAATACATCAGAAAAGTAGCTGAGCATGTAATCCTGAGTATTCAAGCAACAAATACTCTTACCCTTGTTAAAAGCTGTTTCACTTTGTAAGCACTAATTAAATCATTTGGCCCAGAAACAGAAAGGATGGTCTAACATCATAGAAGAGCTGAAAATAAGCTTTGTGACTAGTATAATATGGGACCAAGAAACCAAATCCAGTGTAGAAGAATAACACATCCTAGAGAAAAAAAGCTTTGTCATGATCAATACTTCATTTTTTCATTATGTTATCTTGTAGCTCAGTTACCAAGCTGCTCATACTATGCAGCACTCGACAGTAATGAAAGTACAAAGGGTTATTGAAGTTTCCTGAATTCATGCCATAGCAGCAGAAAGAAGAAAGAAATTTCATACTTGCCTGCACAGCTAGAACATCTAAAAACCAGAATACCTCACTACCCCTAACTCAAAATAATAAATACAATTGCAGGGTCAAAACCTTAAGAAAACAAAGAAACTGTAAATACCCAGACCAGCCTGCAACCTTCCTTCCCTATAAAATCTTCACCATTGTCATCCACCCACCCCCTAAACTTCAGCTGCCAGCATTCAAGCTATGCCTTGATATGGCACAGCTGTGTAACCAGGACGAGGGCCTTGTGAGAACAGCTGTGAGAAGCCTTATCTTCTCCCTCCACCCACACACCTCTTGCCTTTTGGCTCTTGAGCTGCATTTAAACTCAGGCCTGTGCCCTAGTCTTCATGTGGCCTGAGTTCTAAGGATACCTGGCTTGTCTAAGGTGACTTGCACCTTGTTGTTTTGCATATGCCTCAGCATGCCTTCTAGGAGAGTCTGCTCCAAGATTTTGCTAGGCACAAAGGTGAGGCTGACTGCTCTGTAGTTCCCTGGCTCATCCATTTTCCCCTTCTTGAAAATGGGGGTTATAGTTCCCTTTTTCCAGTCATCGGGAACTTCACCTGACTG
>JAOEHX010048545.1:8150-19393 GCA_025448015.1 Bolborhynchus lineola | reverse complement strand
AGCCCCAGGGCTAAAAAGTCCCTGTTCATGCTGCTGCAAAGCCTTAATACCATAAACTGTCACATCAGCCCCCCGCAGAGCCCTGCAACAAACACTGCAGGCAGCAGCTACTGGTCCTCCTCCTCCTCCTCCTCCTCCTCCCACCACTGTGACTTTGGCTCTTTAATGGCCCCTGGCTGCCAACAGCATGGGAAGGCTCCTGAGCTGCCCCTGCCCTGCCACGGTTAGTGCCGGGCAGGCAGCTCCTGCAGGGCTGGGGCCCTTCCGCCTCCTTCTACATCCCATCTTCCTCCTCCTTGGGCCCTATGAGGTGTTCCCAGCTGACATGGTGCCCCCTGCCCCAGGACTACCGGGTGAATGTGTTCCTGCGGCAGCAGTGGAATGACCCCCGCCTGGCTTACCGTGAGTACCCCGATGACTCCCTGGACCTCGACCCCTCCATGCTCGACTCCATCTGGAAGCCAGACTTGTTCTTCGCCAACGAGAAAGGGGCCAATTTCCACGAGGTCACCACCGACAACAAGCTGCTGCGCATCTTCAAGAACGGCAATGTGCTCTACAGCATCAGGTAGAGCCCTGCTCCTCTGGTGCGATGCCTGAGCAGGGAGGTGAAGCTTTCCTTTTGTTCCTGCAGCCAAGTGCCCCAGCCCCCAGTAACCCCCTCACTTTCTCTGCCTCCTTCAGGTTGACACTGATCCTGTCCTGCCCCATGGACCTCAAGAATTTTCCCATGGACATCCAGACATGCACCATGCAGCTGGAGAGCTGTGAGTACCTAGGAGGGTCAAGCTTTGCTTTGTCCCCTCCATCCCCTCCCGTCCCAGCCATCTGAGGGAGGTGAGCAGGACGGAATGGTCACTCAGGGTGGGGATGAGCAGGGTGCATGTTCCACCTTGTCCAATGTCTCCTTCCAATCCCTCCAGTTGGCTATACCATGAATGACCTCATCTTCAAGTGGTTGGAAGAGCAGGAGGCCGTGCAGGTGGCAGAGGGCTTGACACTCCCGCAGTTTATCCTCAGGGATGAGAAGGACCTGGGCTATTGCACCAAGTACTACAACACAGGTAGGGGGCCTCAGGGGCCTGCTACCACCCTCTCACCATGCCCCAAGGGTCCCTCTCACCCATCAGGCTGTCATTCCTATAGGCAAGTTCACCTGCATCGAGGTGAAGTTCCACCTGGAGAGACAGATGGGTTACTACCTGATCCAGATGTACATCCCCAGCCTGCTCATCGTCATCCTCTCCTGGGTCTCCTTCTGGATCAACATGGATGCGGCACCGGCCCGGGTGGGCTTGGGCATCACCACCGTGCTCACCATGACCACACAGAGTGCTGGCTCCCGCGCCTCCCTGCCCAAGGTCAGTGCTGGCTCCATGCCGGGCTTTTGGGCTGCAGCCTGACCAGGGAACATGGGTTACCCCCAGTGTCCCAAGGGCAGCATTCCCTTGGGGATGGCTGGTTCCATAGCACTGACAGCTAAGGAGTGAGCAGGACCACAGTGATGCTCGGCTGGGCAAGCTTTGACCCATGCGTCCTACCTAAGAGGGCCTCTGTGCCCCTTGCAGTGGGGTGAAGTGGGAAGAGACAAACGAGGCAGGGGCAGCAGGTCCCTGAGCCCCATCGCACCCTCGCAGGTCTCCTATGTGAAGGCCATTGACATCTGGATGGCCATTTGCCTGCTCTTTGTCTTCGCCGCCCTGTTGGAGTACGCAGCAGTCAACTTCGTCTCCCGCCAGCACAAGGAGTTCATGCGCCTGCGCCGGCGCCAGCGGCGGCAGAGAATGGTGAGTCCTTCCCACCATGGACATCTGCCCATCCTCAGCTACTGAGGGGACAGCCGGGGGCTGCAGGGACAGGGCTGTGTCCCACTGTCCAGGGCTTGCAGCCAGCCCCTCCGGCACAACAGGGACCCAGGGGCATCACAGTGCTTCTGTCTGCCCGAGCAGCACAGTGCAGAGCACCCCTGGGTGCCCCAGCACGAACGCACCCATGGTGCCATCCTTCTGCTAGCACATCCTCAGGCTCTGCTTCTCTAAACAAGCAGAATAAGCAGCAAGGGTGGGTGAAACAGACTTTCCCCTTACCTGCAGCATCAAACCTGGGCTCCTTACTCTGCCACAGCCATGAGAGGGGCTCACGGCGGCATCAGGGTGCTGAAACACCAAGGGGAGCTGGTGGCACCCAGGGACAGGGTTTGGGCTGCAGAAGGGAATGCAGCAGGGCCTGGAGAGGAAGGGTTCCATGCTGCAGGACAGTCCTCTCCCCGTCGTGAAGCGGAAGACACGTGGCTGCCCCACTCTCATTTTCTTGCCATAATCACACGGTGAGGCACCAGACCCCCATGGAAAACACGAGTACACACACACCACACAGGCCCGCAGCATCCTGCGCAGCCAAACCGCTTCAGCACATGCTGAAGATGGATCCTGGTGCCTGGGTGGGCTTTTCCCTGACACATAGAGCCCCCATCTCCTCCCACCATCCCCATCCCAGTGCCCTGAGCCCCTGTCCCCAGGGCTGGGGGAGAGCCGCGGGTCACCCATTGTCCTGTTTCTGTTTGGTGCGCGCTGTGGGATGCCAAAAGGTCCTGAGCAGCGGGACGGGCAGCCTGGAGTCCCTGCGGCAGCCGAGCGGCCGGCACGGCGGCGAGCACACCTATGCGACGCTCTCGCAGATCTCCAGCTCCCGGGTAAAGCACGAGCCTCCGGCAGCGCCCCGCAGGGCACAGCACCCCCAGGCAGCCTCACCCCCCTTACCCAAAGCAACTCCCCACAGGAGCTGGTCCCAGCAGCACGGAGGAAGCAGGACAGTGATTTGTTTGTGCAGAGCATGAGCCCATAGGATGGAGCTGCTGCTCCCTGGGCTGAAGAGTGTTGAGAGGGTGATGGGAACAGAGCAGATTCCTGTGGAGACACCCCCATGCTGCGCCTCAGTTTGCCCTTCCATAAAGCAGCACAGCTCCATTTGCCAAGGGGCAGGTGATGCTGGGGCAGACCGATGGCTGCTCCTGAGCTGTGCTCGTCTCTAGCAGGGTGAGGGCTCTGCCTGGCCTGGCACAGGCAGGTTTGAGGCACTTGGCTGCCCCAAGCCTCCTCTCCACCATCAGTAGCCCTTGGATGCCATGAGAGGCTTCCCAGCTCTTAATAGCATGTTCCCTTACTCCCTGCCTTTCACAGCCCCTGAGCATGGCTACCAGAGTTGAGCACCCACCAGCCAGGGCTGGGAAGAGGAGAGCTCTGCTGAGCCCAGGAACCATGTGCTGGCTTAAACAAGAGCAAAGCACAGCTACCCTGGGGTGTAGCATCCCAGGGATGCACCAGGAGCATCCAGGAATGCTGCTCAGACCCCACAAAGCCGGGCCAAGGAAGGTCCCTGCACCCAGCACCATTAAGCACTGTGGGGCTGCCCCAGCCCAGGGGGGACCCATGTGGGAGGAGCAGCACTCCCAGTCTGGATCTCCTCCCCGGAATGCCCTGGCAGGCCCTGGTGCCTCTCCGTGCTGAGGGAATAGCTGCAGCCTCCCCACTGCGTTCCCCGGGGTGTCTGCGAGCACTTAGCCCGGGGCAGGGCAATAAACCCTGCTGCGAACGAGAGCGAATCTCAGCAATTTGAGCGGGTGCTGCTGCTCCCACGGAGACCTTGCTTACCTGGTGGATTGCTGAGTTAAACAGAGATGCCCGAGCGCACGCTCTCCGCATGAGAGCCCCCTTGCCGGCTGAGCGCCCGTGCGGGCTGAGTGCAACGGGGAGGCTCAGCGCCGGTCCGGATGGCATTGGGCTGTGCATGGCCGAGGCACGAGGCACGGAGCCAGCCTGCAGCACACCCTGAGGGAAGGGACCCACCGCAGCCTCACCCGGCACCGGTAGGCCGGGGGGGGATGAAACACAGATCAAATGAGTTGATCATGGGCATACAGCCCCGTGGGTATGCTGTCCTCCTGCAGCACCCACCAGCATAGAGCAGGGATGGGGTGAGCAGCAGAGAGAGCAGCAAGCAGTCCAGCTCTCACCCTCTCCCCTCTGCTGCACCGGGCAGGTCCTGCCGAGCTCCTGCAGGGAGAAACAGGTTCTGGGCCCTTGGAGTGACTGGGGGGGCCCTGCAAGTGCTGATGTTAGCCAGGCTCCTGCATCCCTGCCCACCTGTGCCCCAGCAAGCTGCCTGCCTGCTCCTATTCACCAGCACAGGCACACTTGCACCCGCTGTCTCAGCAGTGCATGCACCCCCAAGCTCCCAGCACCCCAGTGCACCCTGTACTCCTATGCCCTGCACCCCCATGTATCCAAACCACCACCTCCAGTTTACCTCTGTCCCTCGAGCTGCCGGAGAGCCGGGCTTCCCAAGGCCTCTAGCCAGGGCTGGGTGGAGGCTGGGGGGATCAGTGTGGGGCTGCCAAGGTTGGGTTTACCCTTGAGTGCACCCTTAAAACCCGTGCTGGATGAGCAGCATGCACACTGCTGCCTGCCCCTGCCTGCAGCCTGCTGGCCCCATGCTTTCAGACTTCCCTGTTCAGTCTGGGACCTAACCTTGTGCCAGGCACTTCCATGATTGTATTGCCCAGTGGGCGGGTGCATAGGACATGCAGCCCCAAGCTCTTGTTCACCCTGCAGCATCGGCACCCACAGCGTGACAGCCTTTCCCTTCACCAGGAGGAAGAGCTTGTCCGTGAGAGCCGCTTTTACTTGCGAGGCTATGGGCTGAGCCACTGTCTGCAGCCGAAGGATGGGGCTGGGGAGGGCCCCGGCATCTACAGCCCTCCCCCAGCCGGAATGCTGCTGCGGGAAGGGGAGAGCCTCCACCGGCGCTACATTGACCGGGCCAAGCGCATTGACACCATCTCCAGAGCTGTCTTCCCCTTCACCTTCTTGGTCTTCAATGTCTTCTACTGGGTCGTCTACAAAGTGCTGCGCTCAGAGGACATCCACCCCGTGCCCTGAGGGCTGGAAAAGCAGGACTGCCTCTCTGTCTGCCCCCCTCAGTGCACATGGGTGTTCAGCCAGAGCCATGTTTCCCTCTGTCCTGGAGCAGTGGCACAGCCAGGCTGGGCCTCAGAGCCTGGACATATGGCAGGCCCCATGTCCCTTTGGATGCTGGGGCACAGAGGAGGTGGGGGCAGCAACCCCAGGTTTGAAAGAGGCACCCTTTCTGCCTCCTGCATGGCATCAACTCTGGGTACCCAGGGATGCTGTGCTGCTGGGGGAGCCTCAGGTACCCAGGGATGCTATGCTACTGGAAAGCTTCAGTACCCAGGGATGCTGCGCTGCTGTGGTACAGCGGAGCTCCTGGTACTTTGGAATGCTGCACAGCTGGTGGCCAGCAAACACCACCTTCCAGCCAAACACCCTCCACCTCTTCCATGTCAGGCTGCTCCTTCTCCAGGCTGCATCACTGAGCCATGGGTCACGAGCAGCCAGACGAGAAGCTGTGGTTCTCTGTGGGTTGCAGAAAAAATCAAGCAGCACCCCTGTCTGCACCAGGACCGTGTGTGGTGCTGGCTATGGCTCCATAGCCCCCAGCCCATCAACAGACAGGCCCCCAGCCAGCTCCAGCACACAGCAATGCAGTGGGTCAGGGATGCTTCCTTCCCTGCAGAGCCCAGGGCTGCCCATGATGCCCAGGCCTGTGGCAGGGACACTGAGCAGGAGGCTCTGTTTCTTCTGGGAAAACACCAGCCCTGGGGCAGCAGTAAGGGAGCCCGAGGTCCTGCTGATGGTGGAGGGGCATTGACGGCCATTGCAGCTGCTGATGGGTACCACTGGGCACCATAGAGCTGGCACTGCACTACCTGCAGGGTAGGGCCCACAGCCCATCTGATGATGGGATGAAAGTAATGGGGACCGCTGGGTCAGTCCTTTTGGAGGAATAGCGAGTGGTGGCATCCCCAGACCACTGCATTCCTGCAGCCCCATGGTGCCAGCAGAGAGCCTGAGGTGAAAACCGTCCCATTCCCCAGCTTCCTCCACACACTGGTGCTGAGGTGCAGCATTCCCTGGGCAGGTTCACCCCTGCTGCTCCTCCACTGGAGAGGAGAGCATCCAAACCCTCAACAGGGCAAGCTCAGCAAGGCTGCCAGCCCTCCAGACCTGGATATCCTCCATGCTTAGCAGGAAATAAAAGCAGTAGGTGACGTTTATGTAGGTCCTACAGAGAGAAATGTGTTGATGCTCTCCTTTGCCCCTGCTCACAGCCAACCTGGGGAGACCTGCATTCCATCAGGGGTTGTCCCTCAGTGGCCCCAAGTGCAGGAGAGGGCCCAGGGTCTTGCAGGCAGGTCAGCATGGAAATGGGATTCACCCTTTTCCTTGGGGGCTGTCCCATGGCATGGCAAGGGCCCCGGTGACCTGCCTGTGATGGCAAAAGGGACTCTGTGGGTCAGGGGGACATGGGTAGGAGGCCAGCGCTGCTTGCAGAAGCCAGACCTGGACAGAAACCCCCACCATGGCCATTAGGGACCCGCTCCTCGGGCAGGCAGCACCCTCTCCCCGCATGACTTTGGGGAGCAAAGGCACTCCCCCCCTCACTCCCCTCAACCCTTCAGTCTCAGCTGCATGCACCCATTTCACAGCCAGGGCAAGTAGAGGAGAACCAGCCCCAGGGCATGCCCAGGACCACCAGGATGGGCTGAGCCAGCTCCATCCATCCCATTGCCACTGCTGTGCTTGCCATTCCCGCTACGGGGGTCACCACGGGGCTGCAGTGTGTGCCCAGGCCAGGCTTTTGAGCCTTGCTTTTGGGGAGAGGCCCCATTTGGAGGTGCAGGAAGGGGTGCACCCCCGTCCTTGGCTCACCCAGCCCCAGCCCCCTGAGGCAGTGCTGAACAGAGGTGCCACTCAGCACCCGCAAGCACTGGCAGCCCAGCCACCCTCCTGCAGCAATGGGTTTTTAAGCAGCGTCAACCTTCCTACATGTGTACATGAATAAATAAAGCCTTTCTGGGATTTTCAATGATGTGCTGGGGGTTTGTGTCTGCCAAGGAGCCTGCGGCCGGCTCCAGCATCCCTCATGCGTTGGGGGGATGTGGGGATGAAGGCACAACAGCCCTGTGGGGACAGAGCTTCAGGTACACCCAGGCACCATTAATACACCCAGCTATCCTTGCCTCCACATGTGATCTTTCTGACATGGTTGGTGGTGACTGTCAGGTTTTATCTCACACATAGGAGATGCCACAGAGGTGGGCAGGAGCCTCCTGTGAGTTCCTACCCCAAACCCCATCACTTCACCCCCCAGCCCCAGCTCTGTGGGGTGCTTCCACAGCTCTTTTCACCCTGACCAGGGAACAGGACCCACGATGAGGCAGACGTGAGGCTGGAAGGGGGGCTCCAGCTCCGCAGTGGAGCTCAGACACCCAGACATGGCCGAGCACCCCAAGGGGTGAACCTCCCTGCATGGCCCCTTGGTGCCGGCCCGCTGGGCAGGCGCCAGCCTTACAGAGCTGCCAGCTGTGCCGGGGGGCTTACGCCAGCCCCACAGAGCCCCCAGTGCCACCCGGGGCCGGCGCTGTTGTCCCCAGCTGGCGCAGGGGCAGGCAGAGCCCGCAGCTGAGGGCTGCGCACCCAAGCAAGCATCAATCTCCCTCTGTCCTCCCAGCCAAGTGTCACAGTCCGGCTCTGTTGGTACCTCGCAGCCCTGTCACCCACCCAGCCCCATCGGGCTCTGCTGTGGCAGGGAGGAGAGAAAGCAAGGTGTACCCATGGTGGTGTCCTCTAAACGGGACAAACCAAACCCCCCAGGAGGTCTTCGTGCTGCACCCACCCCAAACATAGAGAGGATGCAGCCCAGAGGACCAGAGTGGTGTCACAGTTTCTGCACTCTGCTCTTCTTTCTTTTCCTTGCCAAACAGGGCTGGGCACCCTGCGTCTGTTTGGAGATAAATGCTGGGGTCTGCCCTAAGCCACCCGGCTCTGGGAATTGGCACATCCTGGAAAATGGAAGTGGTAGAATACCCTTTTCCTAAGATAAAGCCCCTGGGTAGGGCTGTCAGTGCCCTCCAGCACACAGCTCCAGCAGGTCCCTGGGGACAGCAACTGTGCCCAGGCAGGAGGTGCTGCCCAAGCCCTCCTGCAGGTAACAGCAAGGCCAGGGGCCAGCTCAGGGGGTTCTATCTTATGCCTTTGGATGGATTTGGCTTTCCATTTCCTGCCCGAGGCTGTTCATTGGTGGACACATCCCAGCCACCACGGGAAGCAGCTGTAGGCATGGGACCAACACCCATGGCCAGGTTAATGGCTGGTTTAAATAGAAGTTAATGGACTTACAGCAGCTTAATGGGACTCCCAGGAAGTAAAATGAGCATCATCGGCACTGGCAGCTTCCTGACAGCAGCATGCCCGGTGCTGGGTGCTCACAGGCACACAGGTTTGGGCAGCATGGCCCCTCATCAGCCCCAAGGGCTCCCTGGGGCACCTGCATGGGGCCTAGGAATCATACAGTGGTTTGTGATAGAAGGGATCTTAAAGCTCATCCAGTTCCAATCCCTGCCATGGGCAGGGGCACCTTCCACTAGAGCCGCTTGCACCAAGCCCCGTCCAACCTGGCTTCAGACACTGATGCCAGCCAGGCTCCCCTGCCAAGCACAGAGGGTCTGATCCTGCAGGAGCAGAGCTCTGCTGCTGTGCTTGGAGGCACTGCAATGCTGAACCTTTCCTCTCCCTTGGCAGGGGCTCCGGCCCCATCTGCAAACCACCCTGTGCCCATGGACTGATGCCTGCGGATGCTGTGTGGGGCACGAGCTTAGGAGCCAGGCAAGTTCAGTGCATCAAGAAGGGGCAGCAGGTTACCAGGGCTCTGAGCACTCCGTGCCCTTCACATGCTGCCCATGTTTGGGTTTTCTAAAAGCAAATACCAAGCTCCAAAGTCAGCAACGAGTCCTGTGCAAGCTGGGGGACAGCAAGGAGCAAGTAAAGCACCAGGAGCTGCACTGGCAGCGTGTGCTGCTGCAAAGCAGTCATGCCACAGTGCATGGGGCCCTCACAGGACCTGAGACCCGCCATGGGGCAGGATCCATCCACTACAGAGAAGGTCCAGGTGTGGGGCAGTCACACAGTGTGGCTGTTCTGGCCCCCCAGCCCTCAGCACGGCTTTGCCAGTGCTGTCCCCCAGGCAGAGGAGTCCCAGGAGCCAAAGGGCACCTTGCCCAAGCACAGCCCTGCCATCCAAGCTGGAGCATCACACCACAGCCCGTCACCTCCACCTGCCCAGAGGGGCTTCATCAGTGCTCTGCTAAACCCCACAGCCACATCCACACCCCTGGCATTGCTCTGGGACCAGCCTGCACATACACAGGCCATGGGGCACTCCATGTGCTCCCCAGCCCAAGGGGTGTTTCCAGGACAGGTACCCCCATGGGCAAGCAGGACACCTGGGAAGGGCAGTGAGGGAAGGCTGGAACGTGGAAATCAGCAAGGATCCACCCTGCAATGCTCCTAAACTCTGGGATATTGGAACATGGAATAACTGCATGGCTCTAGGCTTCGGTTTTACACAAGAGAAAACAAAGCAACGAGGTTTTCCAGCCCTCAGAGTGGCTTGTTTTGGCCGACCCTGAGAAGCCTCTGTGCTTCAGCCCCTCAAAGGGCAGGGGGAGAACCCAGCACTGAAACAAGGAGCAATTATCAAACCGCGGGCTCTGAAGAGCTTTTGTTCCCTGGACGCTCCAGTGCAGGGATCGGAGGACATCTAGCGAGATGCCTCGATGGCCTCACACACCAGCGGCACCCAGAGGCCAAAGCTGCGTCAGCCCCGGCCCTGCAGCGGCCGCATCCTGCTCCCGTCTTCCTGCTTTGGCAGGAGCCACCATAAGAGCTCCAGCAGGGCTGCAGGGGCTGATCCAGCCCTGGGGAAGATGCGCAGGGGTGAAGAATCAGCTCCTTTCCCATTTCCCATTGCTCTCACTGCTGCCCTGGCAGTGAGAGCCTCCATGCTCTCAACAGGCCATGCATGCTGCTGCTCTGTGAATTCTGCAAACACGAGCATTAAAAGTGGGGCTCTCCTCAGAAACGCTGACGGGGATGCAGGTGCCCCTTACAGCTTCCTGAGTCCTGCTGACATCAGCACTGCCCAGTCCCACAGGCTCACATCTCAACTCCCAGTCAATCTGATTGTACCAGTGCAAGCAGAGCAATGCTCAGTTACTATGATTTGTGTGAAGAGAAACCACAGACTTTGAGTGCAAAGATCTGCATGGGCACAGGCACCCCAGGCAGATGCGCTGGATCCTGCCCCGCAGGGATCCCACAAGTGGGCAGAGCAGCAGCAAACAGCCCGGCCATACCCATACCCCAGGCATCAGCCTCTTGCCAGTGCCGGATAGCTTCACTCTGACCCTCGGATCCCTTCAAGAGGGGAGCCAAGCTTTGCGGAGACCCCGTTCGCCTTCAGTACCTCCCAGCCTACAGCACCATAAACCACCCTGAGCTCATGGTAGAGACCCCCCAAGCCCCTCAGTGCAGCCAGAGCACTGGAGAGCCCTGTGCTGCAAAAATGCTGTGACCCCAAAGCCTTCCTCCTCCACTGGTGCTGGACAAGCTGCCACTGTCAGGAGCGGGAGTGCTCAAGGTAAAAGGCAAAGCGAGGAAGATGAGCCCAGCAGTGTGTCTCGGAGGGGTGAAGGCTGACTGGGGGCAGCAGTGCCTACCACACACATTGAGAAGAGACAGTTTATATCTTTATTATATACACATGCATTATAATTCCATGGAATGCCCACGCAATACTTGTTATCTGTTGCATGCAGTAATCTGGGTAGGTAAGACTGTGGTGCAGGCGCTGTGAGTTTTGAGGAGTGGTCTCTGGAGGTCATAGGTGGTTGTCTGGGGAGAAATACCCCCACTCACTGTATCTTTTGACGAAATGCATTAGTTAAGGACACTGGGATGCGCCTTTAGTCCTGCCAATTAATTACACCTTCCTTCTTGGTCTAATTTACGACCCTGAGAGGCTCCTCCAGCTGTTTTCTTTCGCGGCCGCGTACCAGTTTCTCAACCCTTATCAAGAGGAGGAACCTACACTGCTTCGAGAGAAGACGCCTGGTCCTCGCGGGGCGGCCTCCTCGAGGCCTGCGCCACGGCGCGCAGTGAACCACCGTTTTCAGAGCCTTTGTAGCTCTGTGCCGAGGTCCGCGCTCGGCACCACGCACACAGCGAAACGGATCGACCCCCGCGCCCGGGGACCGCTCCACCCGCCCCAAGCGACCGCCGCTCCCGCTGCTCCCCGGCAGGGGGCGCGCCGCGCTGCCCCGTGAC
>JAOEHX010048544.1:0-10733 GCA_025448015.1 Bolborhynchus lineola | reverse complement strand
CTGGGCACCGTGTGCCAGCGCCTCAGCACCCTCACAGGGAAGAGCTTCTGCCCAAGAGCTCATCTCAGTCTCCCCTCCTGCAGGTCAAAGCCATTCACCTTGGTCCTGTCCCTCCATCCCATGTCCAAAGCCCCTCTCCAGGTTTCCTGGAGCCCCTTTAGGCACTGGAGCAGCTCTAAGGTCTCCCCTTAAGGAGCCTTCTCTTCTCCAGGCTGACCCAGCCCCGCTCTCTCAGCCTGGCTCCATACAAGATGATGAGGAAGGAGCAGTGGGAATGAAGCATTATGACCTGACCATAACCCTCCGCTCCCCATCCCTGTGCCACAGGGGAGAAGGCAGAAGAGCTGTGAGTGCAGTTCAACCAAGGCAGAAAGTGGGTTCAGTTTTGTTTCTGTTTCTTAGTATTTTACTCTAGTGTCAATTGGCAATAAGTGGGGCTTTTTCCCCCCAAGTTGAGTCTATTTTGTCTATCATAGTAACCAGTGAGTGCTTTCCCTGTCCTTATCTCAATCCTGGAGCTTCTCTGTCCCGCTGAGGAGGCAGCTCGGTGGGCATTGGTGCCCAGCCAAGGTTAACCAACCCACCTCACCTGGCTTAGAAGAGCTTGGACAGAGAAGTCGAGGAACTGAGTTTCTCACAGGGCCCCTTACAAGACCTAACACAACTGCTGCCCCATCCAGCAGTGGATTTGCATGCAACAGCTCCTGTCAGCGACGCATCTCATTTTATAGCTTTAAATGCTGTGCAAACAGGACTAATCCTCTCCCTCGTGCAATAGCTGCTTATCCTCAGTGATGTTAAGTAACCGGCACAGTCACACCACAGATGCGAGACAAAGTCCTGACCTGCACCGTCACTGCCCAGAGAAGCAAAGCCAAGCACAAGAGACAGACACGTTTTAAATGTGCGCATGGCTGCTGGTTGAGGTCAGGCTCGGAGAGGTGAACTTCAACCCCTGCTGAATACCAACTAGATTAAATGGGAACACCTCAATAGCAGCAACTCAGGCTTCCCAAGTTAGAAACTCAACTCCTTTACATAAGAGGAGAGACAAATCAGAGCCTGAGGGGAAGGCACTGTTGAATGATGCTTCATCCGATGTGGGAGGCCCTTGACATGTTTCCCAAGCTTTTTTTCCTCCACCTTCCTGGCCTGGACACCTTGAATGTTACGGAGTTGCCCATCTGGCAATCAAGGAGCACCTTTACTCACCATCAAGAGAAGCCATCCTTCTAAAGCCTGCCCTTCGGCTGGAAGGAGTGGGTTATGAAAGTCAATGCAACGAACATTAAAGAACAGGAAGAAAAGCAATGGGGAGACACAGCTCTAATCAACAGCCTGGCAAATGACAGGGGAAGGGGGAGAGAATAAGGGCAGTTATGTAGAGGTGTTTGGTCCAAGGAAAATAGAGGGCTTTTTATTTTGGAGAGAGTGAGTAGGAAGATCTCACATCCCACAGCGTGGGCCATAAGGTGTGTCAATGGGAACAGATAGGGAGAGCAACAGTCAGTCAGGCAGAGGGAAGTTCTGCCTGCACTGGAGAGGGCAGTGCACAGTAAAATCTGTGCTTCCCAGTGCACTCACCTGCTCATGTCACTGCCTACACCCAGAGAAGGTAGGAGTGAGGGGCACACAAATTCCTTCCTCTTCCACCCAGCCACTGACAGCATGGCCTCCCCCTACCATCACACAGTGCCCTCCCGGGACATCCGCACAGCCACCACTGCAGCACTTAAGACCTCATCACTGCTCCAAATTGCCCTCCATCCACACACTATGGGAGCCTCAAGTCAGAGCATGTTGAAAGGCAGATTACACAAGGAAGCCAGCGCCAGGTTTCCAAGAGTCACAGTTTTACAAGGCAGGACGGTGCTGAACCATACCAGCACCTCCCCACAGCCGCAGCCTCACTTGGATGCAACAGCACCACTGGAAGTGCAGTTTAAGGGGAGTTTCTTGCTCACTCTTAGGCTCACACACCTTGGTTCTCAACCCATCTACAGCTCACATGTATCCACACTTAGCAGGCACACTGCTTCGAGCAGCAGCCACAGACAAGCCAAGTCAATCACAGTGGGGGACTTGGTACGGTGGAGTGGGAATGGGAGAGAAAGTGAATTTCTTTGAAGACAGGATATACGGACCCCCCCATATTCTGTATTCCAGATAAAAATAGGACGGTGATAAGTCATTTTTAACTCAGTTAAAGAAATAGCACTTTTGTCCTTACAGCGAACAAAACAAAGGTGCTAAATGACTACAAACCTTGTTTATGACCCATGGTTTCTCTATAGAAATTAAACTGTTCAGATTTTCACCATCATAGTATTTGGACTGAAAGCTCTGTGAGAATAGCAAGTTACTTAAAGGAAAGCCAGGAGAAAATACCATAGCTCAGAAAACCTCCAATCTCTGCTATCTCTAGGTAAGAGAGGGACTCTTTTACCCATTACCCAGACACATCTGCAGCAGACACACATACAGCCAGCTTTGGGAACTGGGTAACTCCTCCCCTGCACCACAAAGCACACATAAACACAAGTCACATTTGCTGGTCCAGAAGTAACCAACAGACCAGTGATATTGGCTCTGCACCATCAAGTAATGGCATTTTCTATCCTGCCCTGCAGTTCAGAGGCATGAGTGCTACATCCCAAACGTCTGGTAACACTGAGCACAGGACTGCTCTTGGTTTTGCCATGCAAAGTAGTTCTCTGCATGGACCAATGCTATTTTTGGAGGCAGCACTGGAAGCCAAGGAGCTCAGCTCCAAACTGTGAGCTCATGCATTGTACTGGAGGTGAAGATGCTCTGTTGCATAGCACACTCACTGCATAGTCTCAATTAGGAAAGGTTGTTTAAGGAGTTCTTAACTAGTCCCATTTACTTGAATTACAACCTGGAGAAGGGCTTACACAGTGCTGCAAACCCACACAAAAGTGGTTTGCTCCATTAGATCCATTGCCTATTTTTAGTTAAACCACTTGACCTTTCCTTCCTCTGCTGTTTCCACCTCCTCCAAAGCACACCCAGGAATTTTTCCCTTGCCAGTGTTCGGGGGAGGCTTGACATGATTTCAACATGTAGGAATTGCAGTTCAGAGCTAAAACCCCAACTTAGTCTTCAGCTTTCTTTCACTGTTTGAGATCTGCTGAAAGAAGGGAAACACTTCACGTTGTTGTCGAAAGCCACTCCAAGGGGAAACAGTGAGAACCTGAAGATCAGACAGTACAGTTATACAGGGAAAACAATCTTTCATGTCTCAGTCTGGCATTTCGAGGCTTATTACAGAGCGCTCAGCTTCCCCTTTAGTCTCTCACTTACCTCCCCAGTTCTTGCACAGGGCAACCATCTGCTCATGTTACTCAAGACAGTTTACAGTGCTGGAAATGCAATTAAAATCCATGCCATGTGGAAAGCCATCTACTCATTTGTTGATTAAGTGTTTTCTGTGTTTACAATAACTATAACCAGAACCATTCCAGACCTGGAAAGGACCAATCTGACTGGTACGTTTGGAAACCTCCACAGCTTTGCTGTGCATCCACTGCTGCAAGAGCTGCAGCCCAGATACGCAGTGCCATAACTGTGAGTGACAAACCACTGCTTCAGCTAAGGTTTAGGAAGCAACTGAACATTTTCAGCAGCAGCCTGTTAACAGGCTCCTGGTACCTCTGTGTGAATAAACATCAGAGTGTTTTCAGTAGATCTACCAATGGCTTTAACCTGCCAGAGGTGAGATTGAGATGAGTGTCCAAGGCCGGGTTGGACACAGGGGCTTGGAGCACCCTGCTCCAGTGAAGGGGTCCCTGTCCATGGCAGGGGTTGGAACTGGATGAGCTTTAAGTTCCCTTCCAATACAAATGAGTCTGGTATTCTATGAAAACCCCTTTGAGAACCTGGTGAACACTTATGACAATACAGATGTAAACTCACCATTTTGCCTTTAATGCCAATACTTCAGGGTCTGTATTACCCAAACTCACTGAAGACCTGAGGCAAATGAGTTTCAGAACAAGGCATCTGGCCCCTGTTAGCTAGAGGGAAGACTATTGTAGAGCATCCTAAGCTGTTTCCATCACCGCAAGGTTGAAATCTCAACAAACATAAGCAGATACTCATCTAAATGCTATTTATGTAGGTTTAACAGCCAAAGATTCTCCCTGCAGTTCTACATGTCTACTCTTGTCACTCAAGCAATACACACTAAGTGCTGTGTTTACTCCCTGCAGTTCCTTGGCCTTCAGAGGATCATTTAATCAGCGTGTGTAAACTGATGCCCATCTCTCTCCCAGGTCTTATCAAGCCAAACCCCAGCTGATACACCTCATTGCACCAGAATGTGCATAATTCCCACAAGGCTCTTGTCAGAGGCAGCCCAGCAAAACTGCAGCACTATAAACAGGTAAAAGCTGCTTCAAAGGCTTTTCAGAGCTGCATCAGGAAGTTCTGACCCTTGGCCATTATACCAGGCCTGTAAACTTTTTATTCCCAGTTTAATAAACCATGCATTACGAAGATACAAGCCTGAAATTACTGGGCAAAAGAGGGCCTTGAAAATGAGAGAGAACATAGCCCCAGTAGTTGGGAGAAGTGACAACCTGAGCGTCAGGGTCACATAACAGCTACACTCCAGGCATGGAATACTTACAGATACTTTAGAGAAGGTTGAAGCAAGAAACCATTTAACTCCATCATGGACCAAACTAAAAGAGACTGAAAAACCAACACCAGACTCTGCATTCAAGGCTGTTTCATTGGCTGTTGCAGGCCCTTACTTCCCAAATTCCACCTTTTTCTGTCTAACACCTACCATCAAGCTTAGGCCTTTGGCTTTTTATCTATAGCTTGCTGACACGGCACCTACTGAAACACAAGCACTATGTTCACTTCAGCCACTGCTCTTGCTCAAAGCTATTTATTGTACATTTTAACTGGAGAGTTTAAAGCTTAAAAGCTAATTGCATGGAGTGCTCAATGCTTGTAAAGTATCACTTAGAGCACCGACAGCCTGGGCAAGGCTGACATAACGAACATCCGCAATTAGTATAGTTACAGATACGCAAGTGGTAATTATTGATCAATTACCTTGAACCTGCAAATCAAATCTGAATTTGAGATAAAACTCAATTAGTGCCTTCTAATAGTACATTCAGGAAGGGATGTATTGACTTGATTTGTTTCCTCCTTCACTTCAACACGGCTAGACAAGGTGAAATTTGCCATTAACATTTCCCATCATAAAAAGCCTCTTGAATGCTTTATCAGCCAACTTCCATTTCAGCTGTTTAGATTGTACAAAGTCAGCAATATATTGCCTGATGTTAGCTGTCCACCCTCATCTCCCCTTATAAAACAGCTCAGATGAGCCTGGTTCATCCACTTCAACTCAGATTAAGGTTACTCATACACTACTATTATGCCTTATCAAACTATAACCTCTGACCTATTAAAAGGGAAACTTTCAGGCCACTCAAGTCACTGCTGCAGATGTTCTATTGAGTATTTCTATGGGACCAGAAGGAACTCCCCACAGTGCTGTAGCAAAACACCACCAAAAGCTCAGCAACTGTCCCCACTGCCAAGTGAAATCGTTGAGCAGTACTACACTAAGCACCCACAGCAAAACTTCAGTCTTCAAGAGTTAATAAACCTGAACACCAGCAAGACATTGCTAACACTCCAGCTGGATTCTACTGAGCATCTTTCAGCTATGTTGTAGTTAAACACTTCAACATCAGCATTTAGGTTCTCCTGGAATATATAGCAGTGGTATGAAACTGTTCTTCGTTTGAAGAGACAGAATTCTGCACACCAAAACAGAAGCACATTAGGTTTCTTGAGCAAGCCCCCAGAAGCTGCAAGACAACTTGTTTTGTCATTTGAAAGATTACAGCATGCACCAGTCCCCAGAGGTTTTCGTATTGCCTGTGACAGCATAACTAAAGCACAATAAAATCTCAAGCATGTGATAACAAAGCATGAGGTCAGACATCATGGAGTGTTTTATGCATTGTTTATTGAACTTCAAATCCCATGGTACAGCATAGATTAAATAGTTAAAAACTGTTTGTTCACTATCATACAACATTCAGAAGAGTCTTTCAAAACACCACTTTGGACAAAACTAAACAGCTAAATTCAGAATGCTGGGGGTGAAAGAAAGCTTCTGAGTACAGACTGTACATAACACTACACAAAGCATGACAGCACACCAAGAGCTTGTTCTTTGCTGCAATACATGCTTCAAAGAAATTCTATACAATGATCATTACCATCATGGGCAGGCACCTACTGTATTAGTGGGACAGATTACTCTCAGACCCTGCCCCTCCAAGACTTCATTACTCCATGTAGGAGTGCAGACTGCAGTTCTGGGTTCTGTTCTACATTACAGAGCTGAATGTGGATCCAAGACCAGCAGTACCAGTCTCTGGAGCTTATGCTCTTCAACTCTGACACAAAAGATGCCTACAACTGAAATTTTTATCTTAAAGACATCATGTCACCTGAGGTCAAACAACTACAAATGTAACAGCAGCGATGTCTGAGATTACTTTAGTTTCAGACTGGTTGAAGTGAGAGACTAGTGCTTGAACTGCACTGCTCCACACTGCATCCTACTTGTGCCACCTTGCCTTGAATGAATAGACAAGTGAAACAAAATGCATCCAAAAAGATAGAGCAATCAACTGTAAACTGTTGGCAAGAATCATTCCACTATACATTTGTCCTCTATCTCCGGCATTTGTACAAGCCAGTGGAGCCTAGAAGCATTAGATTTACTTCGTGCAACTTAAGAACTTCCTTCAGGAAGAGTTCAGTCATCTGACCAGATGAAGTGATCTCCCAACCTTGCGTGGCAGCCATCAGTCGTAGCTCACCTGTCAGGTTCCGAGCTAGAACATCATAAAAGCACCGTAGTGCTGATTCCAAGCAAAGTCAGGATTTACAGTTCAAGATTTCCCTGCTGTGTTACTGTTTCCGTTTGCACCACTATTTGCTGAGGAAGCCTCACAAAGGCACCGCTCCTCACTGCACTACATACAGCGGTACCGATGCAAGTGTTTGTTCTGCTGCAAAGCAGGTGTATTTGGGCTTCCACAGAACCAAGAGTGCACAACATGAAAACACGTAAAGCAGCAGGCTTAGCCTCAGCAGCCCCTTTGAGAGATGTCTTGTCCTGATGATTTCGTAATATCCATTGTAGTGAACACCTGTAAGGCACCAAAAGAACAGCTTATTTACTGTTGCTCTGGACTATCACCCGCACAGCTATTGGTCTCCTCTTCTAAAGTAACAATGCCAGATTTCTTAGAACTCTAACAATGGAAAACAAGCTGCAGTGCACAATAAACACTTCTATCACACATCAGTATCTTGTGGTTACAACCTCAGCAAATACTAAATAAATCTCAAAATACAATGTAGTAATCTTTGTTTTAAATCAAGCTGTGTCCTCCCCCTCTCTTACCTCCGCACAAGTTGGATGGATACCAATTGTTTCATCAAGCAATTCTTTGGTGAGACCACATTTTATTGCAGCAGCAAAACCCTGGGTGACTTCACCAGCATTAGGCCCAAGAACATGAAATCCTATTACACGATTCTTTAAAGAGAGGTGAAAGCAAAACAGGAGTTAGTACGAGGCAATGATTAACAAAAGCTCTGGTATGTAACCCCCACTAGACTAAAAATAGATGTTGTAGAAGCAGGTCAATAGCAGTCTGTTACAGAAAGTGAATTACGCCAAATCATTTCCAGTGAGGCTCCAATACAAGCAGAACTTAGAGCCTTTTTGCAGTCTTTGAGAAAGGGTTAAGGGGCTAATAAGGAAGAGTGATCTTGCGTCCTCCTAGCTTAAAAGCCATGCTCTTTCATCCTAGCATTCCTTCTCCCCAGAGTAATTTTTAACACCAAAGATCTTCCCTTGTCTGTTCTCCCAGACAGCACTTTTGTGGCCAACAAAAGAAGTTATTCTTTTTTGCAACAAGAGCCCACTGATCACGAGAAATTCCAATTTCTCGTCACTTTTCTAGGACCAAGCACATGTTTTCCAAGTTTTTACTGACTATACAAAACTCTGCCCTTTGCAAAGGGCACAAAACACAAGGTTCAAAAACATGAAGCAAGACACCAGATAGCAAAGTTATTCAAAACCCACTGGGAAGAAAAACCCTGGCAAATTCCTAAAATAGGAACTCTGGATGAAGTGTCATAGTGTATAAAGCTACCACTTGCTCAAACAGCTGTTACACCAAAAACCCCTCAAACCAAAACAATCGGCTCTCTCCAAAGTGATTAGACTTCCTAAAACTAATACTTCTGTTAGCAGAACGGGTAGAGCTGGCCTCAGGAGGCCAAATAAAAGATCAACTAAGTCTTCTGACTGCTCTGAAAGGAAATTTCCAGGCTACACTCAGCTCACCCATTCCAGCCTGCTACTTACGTTGTCGTGTTTATTGCAGATAACTTTTCCATAGCAAGTGTTGTTATCTCTGCCTGCTACTGTCCATTCGAGTGGCCAGAACAAACTGTGATAAACCTGGAAGGATGACAAGAAAAAAAGCATTACAATATGATGAATTCAGATATAATTCTGATTTCTAATGCCTTTACAAATAGGTTGTTTGGTATTTAACCCACCAGATTTACATCACATACATTAGACAAGACAGTGATTTTTGTTCCCAGAGCCCAAACAGTTCATTCCCTGAAAGTCAATAGAGGAATACTTTACTCAAACCATGCACTCTTGATTGAAATACTTACAACAGCTGTAAAGACACAGTAGCTTAAGATCATACTTTCAGAAAGAGAAGTGCTTCCCTAATACAAAATTAATACCTAGTGACTCTAAGTTTAAACCTATTCCTCAGAACACTTAAAAGTAGAAGCTAAATAACCACATGTTTGAAATGTAAGGAGTCAAACACAAGGCATACAAACAGCTTTAATGAAACTCTTCAAAGAGGTGCAGAAGCCAGAAATTACCATAAAACAGGGAAGTTATGCCTGATACTCTCACAGCCATAAGAAAAGGTCAAGGAGAAGTTAATTCTCAGTTCAAGTACAGCAAGCCAGCAGAAAGAAGACAAGTTGATCCCAAGTTTGGTACACTTAAGCAGTAAGTCTTCAATTCACAGCCACAATAAAAAGCCACCTATAGTTTTGCTACCCAAGTCTGACCTGAAGTCAAATGCTTCTCTGCAGCATGCAATAGCTACGTACAATTCTAATGTTATCAAGTCCGGTTCTGGATTTCTGGGAGCCCAATACCTTCTCAGCCAGATGACAACACTTCCATGATCACAGACCTGTCTAACTAACCTTCTCATCTCGTTTTAACATCACGCCTTGAGTGTACAGCAGCAAGGCCCAAGAAAAACACATGCTCAGGCTACAAGTTAACAAGTGCTTGGTGCTCTCACCTCCAGGTTTTGCTTTCCATATTCTTCTATGGCTTTTTCTTCAGGTAACCCACAGCTGCCATACTCTAAAGGAGTAAACACTGTTGTTGGTACATTGATATAGTCACACTAAAATAAAGAACAAAATTCATATTTAGGCTATGCAAGTTCTATACAACATATAACAGGAAGAGTTGCTTTGTTTTTTTACTGAACACTTGCAGTGCCCACAGACAAGTGGACAAATCAACTTGTACAATTGCTATCTGGAGGCAAAAAAAGCACAGAAATAAGTTGTATTCTTACAGCTTTACCTTTGTGGAACTACCACCATAAAGCCTGCGGGCCAACAGTTTCCCTGCTTGAATGGCAACTGGAGTAAGTTCAAGCTTTCCCTCCAGTATATCTCCGATAGCATAAACATAAGGCACATTGGTTTGCTCTTCATCATTCACAGGTACTTTCCCATTCCTTTAAAACAAACAGAAAAGAGGAATGAGATCAGTATCAAAGCCTTCTGAGAGCTCAGCAAAACACAAAGGGGAGAAGTCCTACTACTAAGATTTTATCCTAACTACAGAGCATGTTTTATTAAACACGCTTCTGCTTTTGTTACTTCAACTGCAAGCTCTTCAGAGCATCAATTATCTCTGACTGACACATGGCTGGAGTCAGTATTCAGCAGACCAGTTTTGACATGAGCAACAGTGCGTGTCTGACGACAATGAAGTTACTCAGACATCTGTGGACTTACAATCTTTCTACTTGGTTATTATACAGCTCACAGTGTACATTTTCCCCCTGGGGAAAAAAGGCTGCAGTATCACTCACATGTTTAAGTTGCCTTAGTAAGCTGCTAGCTGCTGTAACCTGATCTTCATTTTATTCCTGAACAACAGAATCTTGCCTCTTCCTTTGCACCAGTTCTGCACCAATACCAGGTAGAAACAAGCTGAATCTGTAGGAAGTATTTTGCTCCCTCTAAGTCTCTAGATTAACTTGCCATGAGCTGAATTAAATGTTTCATTTAGCAGAATATTAAACTGTAGCTTCTAAGCAAATCAAGCAAAGATATTAAATCTATTCCTTAATTTCTACTTGTTGGCCACTGTGCTTAAGTAAAAATACTTCTATACAAACTACACGTTAAAGAAATGAAGTTCAATGGACACATGCACTCAAATTTGGGAGAGAAAAGATTTTAAGGGTTCACATAACTACCAGGTGTGAGAGTGCGGATCAGGGGACTGGAGCATCTCCCATATGAAGATAGGATGAGAAAGTTGGGGCTGTTCAGCCTGGAGAAGAGAAGGCTGCATGGAG